>OY757915.1:60031713-60221335 GCA_963585895.1 Sepioteuthis lessoniana
TCTGTCGCAACTTGGCTGGCCTGAGGCATCACCTACAAACACATAGAATTTAAGGGAGGCGTAGGGGAGGGGGAGAGGGCATGAGACAAAGGAGGTGGTTATGCTCAAAACCGCGAGGACAGCCATCATATATATATATATATACACACATACACATGTATATACACATACATATACATAAATATATATACATATATATACATGTATATATATATATATATATACACATATATTTGTAAACATATACATATATATATATATACATGTACATATATATATAAATATATACATATACATATATATGTAAATATATACACATATATATATATACATGTACATATATATGTATATATATATAGTTGGCAACCATAGTTGAGGGTGACCTCAAGGCTCCCCTTTCAAAAGCTACTACACCGAGGTGTAGTAGAGGACACTACTCCATTCCCTGGATTGCTTCACTTTATCCTTGATCCATGCCTTATAATGGTAAGTGTTAAGCAAGGCAGCATCAAGTACCATTTTTTGAGTCTTTGGTATGACTCAACCTGGGATCAAATCTTGATCTCCCAGATCACTGGCAAACACTCTAACGATTATGTCAAAATTTAAACATATTTCTAATTTACCAAATTATGAAATCAAAAGGTTGCCAATGTATATATATACATATACATATATATGTTTATGCATATAAATATATATACATATATATATATATATGTACATATATACATATATATATATGTATGTATACATACATATCTAGATATGTATATATATATATATATATATATATATATATATATATGTACAATGACAAAATCAAAGAAATACTAGACACAGCAAAATCATTAAAAGCCAGAGATAGCCCAAATATCTTAAAAGAACAATCACCTCTTCTTTATTTGGAGTAAACACAACACAAATGGTTACCAAATGCAATTAATAAACAATGTAAAATATGTGATACAATTATAGAAAGAAAATTCTATACCTTTAAAAACCCCAGAAGCAAAATTCAAAATAAATAAAGACTTAAGCTGCAACTCAAAAAACATAGTCTACATAACTGAATGTAGCAAATGCAAAGAAATATACATAGGGTCAACACAGGCCGTTAATACAACGACATCACTACATAAAAGCAATATCAAAATAACAGAAAACAGAAAATTAAATGTATCGAAACACCTATACAAATGTAGTCAAGGTGAATTTAAAATAATGCCCATATATCAAACTATTGACTACACGCTACTTCAAATAGAAGAAAAGAAGTTTATAGATAAATTCAAACCAAAGTTGAATAAAACATGAATCATACATACACACAAATGGAAACAAACATACATAGATATGTATATATATATATATATATATACACACACATAAATTACTTGTAAAAAGTAATGACCAGTATATTTCAAACCACACACATACACACATACACACACACACCGAGAAAAAAAAATCTAAAGACACACATTTACATATACGCAGAGAAAAAAAACACCAAATGAAATCCAAAACCACTCCAACACACACACACAACATATCAAATATCAAAAACAAATGAGGATAAAAGTAGAGTAATGCAAGCTCACTCTAAGAAAACTGCAAATACCAGTGAGTTCAAATTTCACTTAATACCCCATTAACAATCAGTAAAAACCCCTCATTACAACTGGTCCTCATCACCAATAGAAATATTAGCAATAAATACATGGTAACTGTAAGAAACAAATTCAGTACTTTTCAAGAAATATCTAAAGCACATACTCCAAATTATGAATAAGAAAATTTTGTCACTGCCCTCATGGAAGCAGCAGCAAAGTACATACCAACCAAACCAAGAGCCAAATGTAGAGTTTCATGGGAGTCACTAGAAGTTCGGAAAAAATGAGATAACATGAAAATAGCATCCCTACTTGACAAAAAAAACTCAACATGTGCCAATGCATGGAAACTTCAGGAATCCCAAAGCAAACTAACTAAAAAAGAACAAAAAGAATACATTCAAAGTCAGGTCAATAAAATAAGAAACTCGGTAGAAGATAGACAATCACAAATAGTATGGCAGACATCTTGAGAGCAAAACTAAAAGCTGCCAGCCAAGGAGAACAAATACAGATGTGAAAAGAATATTTCAGAATCTACTTGGAAACTCCCCTAAAGTCACTGATAAGCCTATCTCAAAAATTACTAATAGCCAACTAGTCATCAAACTAGGACAGTTTACAGAGGAAGAACAGTGTAGTACTGACAAAAATTAAAACAGAAAAACTGCAAGCCTCAACAAAATACCCCAAGAAGTATGTAAGCAAGGAAATTTGATGACTTACTTCTTTGATTTTGCAACACTGTATATATACACAATACAATAGAGAGATGTACAAAAGGCTGCATCCTCCCTTTCCTTAAGAAAGCTGACCCTGGAATCACCAAGTATTACAGAGGCATAACACTTACTTCTACAGCTGCTAAGGTTTATAATGCTCAGCTTCTCAACTGTATCAAACCTGAAATTCAGAAAATTCTTAGGAAAAATCAGAACAGTTTTCGGAGAAATCAATCCACAACACCTCAAATTCTGATAAGCCATCAAATCAACAATGGAGTTTGTGCAAAAAATCTCCAGGTGAATGCATATAAAACAGAGTACATGTGTTTTAAATGAGAAGGAGAGATATCCACTCTAATTAGCAGGCCTCTAAAATTAGTAGGCAAGTTCACATACACAGCAACAATATCTCATCTACTGAAAGTGATGTTAATATACACCTAGCAAAGGTGTGGACTGCTATTGATGGGTTATCAATCATATGGAAGTCTGATCTATTTGATAAAATAAAATGGGATTTGTCCTAAGCTGTGACTGTGTCCATACTACTGTATGGATATACCACATGGAAGCTAACAAAATACATAGAAAAAAAGCTAGATGGTAACTACACAAGAATGCTACAAGCTATTTTAAACCAATCTGGGAAGCAATACCACATAAAACAATAGCTGTACAGCCACTTACCTCCCATCTCAAAGTAAGACAAACAAGACAGGATGAACTCATAAGTGATGATCTTCTATGCATCCCAACACATCGATGTGCCAGTGTTGGCCAACCAGCAAGAATTCTTTACATTAGCTCTGAGCAAATGCAGGATGTAGTTTGAAAGACCTGCTGGAAGTGATGGATGATTGGGATGGATGGAGAGAGAGAGTTAGGGAAATCCATGTTGTCAACATAACTTGATGATGATGATGATGATAAGGCAATAATGTTAGGTAACTTTATCATTAGAATAAACAATCAAGAATATTTCACAAATGTATTATTGTTACTAGCAAATTTCAAAATTACAATCATCATAATACATATTTTTTTTAAATGTACCAAGTATGATAAAGAAGTTTATCAGTCTAACTCTAATAATTCAAAAATAAAAATGAAGTTTTGATACTTATGAATAACAGTGTTGTGCAAGTGCAAATTATTCCATAGTTACCTGACCTAACCTAGCTCCTTGCAACTGTTTCTTGTTTTCTAAACTGAAAATACATCTTAACAGTAAGATCTGAAGATGTGGAGAAGATTAAAAAATTACTATAGTGCAATTTCACACCATATTAAAAGAAGAGTTTCAGATATTTTTTTTCTCAGATATTCTGCAAATAAGCAGTGACTGACGAGTGGTCAGTGATGTAATTCCTGATCAGCATAAATTTTGATGATAATATTTCAAGAGTGATGAGCTTGAAGCAGATATTTGAAAATCAATGTCAATGCAATTCTGTGTTGACATGAAAAAATATACTTTTTGAATTTTTTTCAAGATTTCCTTTCAAAGTTATTTAAGGTAAATAGATTGACTATATTTCCATCTATCGAATATTGATACTAAATCTATATATAAAGAATAGGCTTCAAAGTGAAACTTAAACTATATTCTTCTGTTGATTGATTAATATCTTACATTGAAAACACATTCCCAAAATTAAGAAAAAGAACCTAGTTATCATATGCATATAGTTAGACTAGTGTCAATGTACAATATTATTTTTCTTGCAATTCATCTTCACAACAATTAAGCCAAGATAACAAAGCAGATTGTATCACAAGCATCCACTTCCTTGAAAAATAAATTGACATTTCTTGAATGCAATGTGGTTGCTTAAAAAAAAAGAAATAACTTTAACTATAACAAAAATAATGTTTATGTTATGTTTTTACTTATATATATTATAAACTATTAGGTCAACTGCTCATGTATAGTATATATAGCAAATCATAAAAATTCTGTACTGAAAAAGAAATGAATTTTGTTTTTCAGTTATATAATGTTTTATACTTAGTGATATTCAAAATAGATATTATACTAAGCTATCACCAAGAATAAGTCTTTTTTAAATATTTCTTTTTAAATGGGGACAATGTTAGTTTTACTAATTATGAGTTATATCAAAATTGGTTGATGATAAACAGATACATATGCATCTATTATTGCATATCTTAGTGAAGTTATATCAGCAAACAAATCTGTTTCACTTCAGTGATTTTTGTTTTAGAGCAAATTGCCCAATAACTATTCCATTCTGGCAGAGAACATTTTTATTAATAAACATTGTTCAGTAGACTTAATAGCTGCAAGTTCTGTTTTAGAATTCATTGATGTAGAGAAGCACAACAGATGGTTTTCTATACTCATCAAGTAGCTGCACTGACAGGTAAAGACATGAATGGCATATCTTTGCATTCTGTATATTAAAAAAAATGAGAGATTGTGGGTACACTGAAGATATTCTTGGTACTATAACAGAGTAGTAATGTGAAAATAGCATAAATGAACAGCAGGGGAATTCCACAGATTTTATGCAATAAGAAAAAGAGAGCTAAAAAATAAAATTGGCAAATAAGAGCAAAGGTGCAAAAACAAGAAAATTAACAAAAACAGTAACGTGAGGAAGAGTTTATAGACATTGTTTGAATGTCTGGCTTTTTGGTCTTTTATTTATAAAGTGTTATAAAAGGTGCAGCGATGAAACTTTGGCAGATTTTACTTTGCTTTAAACAAAATTAAGAAAGGTTAGATGATGATAGTGATCTAGAAAACTAAAATAGAAAACTAAATGATTAGAATACCATTAATGATTAGAATACCATTAATTTTCAAAAGTTCCTCTGAGAACAACTATCACATAATAGAAGAAAATAACTATCCTACAAAAATCAATTATAAAGTATAGAGCTAAAGCATGCAAGATTTTAGTAAATTCAATTGAAGTTCATTACCACAACCTTATATTGTAAAAAAGCAAACTGATTTTAAAACTAGCTGAGTTCCTTTTCTTCAAACAGTCAAGGACATATCTAAGTCATGATATCCATAGTTTATTAAAAAAAAAGATCTTTAATCAGACATGAAGATATCTATTTTAAAACAAAGTATTTAACAAATATGATATAAATATGAAAATGTAAATTATTCAGAAAGCATATTTGTATACTTATGAAATAGGAAAATCCACTTTATTTCAACTCCACTTGCAATGTAATTTTATCAGTGCATCTACGTGTACAACCTTCAATTTAGGAAATTAAACAAGGGATAAACTCTTACTGTTACCATTGTATTAGCCTATATAGATTTTATTTTTCCAAATAAGATATTTTAACACTGCTCTAACTTAAAAATCTAAACCACTTAGAATTTCTTATTCCTTTTATTCAACTAGAAAAATCTTTAAGTCCCAAAAAAAGAAAAAGAAAAAATTATCCATAAATAAAAATATAATAATAATAATAATGGTACAGTCACCAAAGGATTGATAAAGGGACTTGAGGATTTAGAAATAAGAGGATAAGTGGAGACCATCCAAATGACAGCATCATTAAGATCAGCCAGAATACTGAGAAGAAACTTGAGACTTGAGACTCAAACTTCAATGGAAGACCATCAGCTAATGCTGGTACAAAACACTCACAAAGGAGTAAAATAATAATAATAATATCATATAGCCCAACAAAGCTGGATAATAAACTGTCTCAAAATATCAGATAAGTCATAAACTTTATTGTGAAAACCATGAAAACCTGGAGAGTGGAATTGACAGCAGGAGGGAAAAACAGCTGAAACAAAGATCCAAGGAGATGCACTATCACCATTACTGTTTATAATTGCAATGATGCCACTCAACCACATACTCAGAAAATATACAGCCAGATGCAAACTTACTAAATCGCAGGAAAAGATAAATCACTTAATGTATATAAGTAAAGTTGGCGACCATAGTCGAGGGTAACCCGAAGGCTTCCTTTTCGATAGCTACTACACCAATGTGTAGGGGAGGGCGCTAATCCTTTCCCTCGATTGCTCTACTTTACCCTTGATCTGTACCTTATAATGCTGAGTGTTAAGCAAGGAGGCATCAAGTACCATTTTTTGAGTCTTTGGTATGACTCGACCTGGGATTGAAACCAGGTCTCCCGGGCCATTGGCAAACACTCTAACCCCTAGGCCAAAAAGAATTGGAAACTCTAAAACATGCAGTCAGAATATACAGTCAAGACATAGGGATGGAATTTGGCATAGAAAAATGTGCCATACTAGTAATGAAAAGTGGAAAACGACACATTACAGATGCAATGGAACTACCAAATCAAGGCAAAATTAGAACACTCAAAAAAAAGAAACCTACAAATACTTAGGGATATTGGAAGCTGACACCATCAAACAAGAGGAGATGAAAGAAAAAATTAAGAAAGAATACTCCAGAAGACCCATAAAGTTACTCGAGACAAAATTATATTGCAGAAACCTTATCAAAGGAATAAATACCTAGGTTGCTCCCTTGTAAGATATTTGGAACTATTCTTAAAGTGGACCAAAGAAGAACTTAAACAAATGGACCAGAGAACAAAAAACTAATGACCATGCATAAGGCCTTACATGCCAGAGATGACATTGACTGACTATATATGCCAAGAAAAGAAGGAGGAAGAGGAGTTGCCAGCATTGAAGACAGTGTTGACACATCAATACAACAACTTAAAGACTACATACAAAAGTGTGGGGGAAGACTGATTACAGCCACCAGAAACAATACTGACAACATGAGGACCAACAGAACGACAATAACTAGAAAAGAAAAATGGGTAGAAAAACAACTCTATGGACATTTTAAGCAACAAGTAAGCAACATCTCACACAAGAAAATATGGACATGGTTAAGAAAGGGAAACCTTATGAGAGAAACGGAATCTGTCCTGATAGCAGGACAAAACAATGCTATAAGGAGCAATCATATCAAAGCAAGAACAAATAAGATGCAACAAAACAGCAAATGTAGGTTATGTGGTGAAAGAGATGAAAGCATCAAATTAACCCAGAAAGAGTATAAGACTAGACACAACTGGGCAGGTAAGGTGATCCATTGGGAATTGTGCAAAAAATTTTAATTTGGCCATATGAACAAATGGTATATGCTCAACCCAACATCAGTCCTGGAGAATGATATACACAAACTCCTTTGGGATTTTGACATCAAAATGGATCACTTAATTTTGGTCAGACAACCAGACTTTAAAATAATCCACAAAATAAAAACTCACAAAATTGTGGCCTTTGCTATTGCAGCTGACCACAAAGTAGAATAAAAAGAAAATGAAAAGAAGAATAAATACCTCGATCTTACTAGGGAAATGAAAAAACTGTGGGACAGGAAAGTGACATTTATACCAATTATAATTGGTGCTCTTGATACAGTCACCAAAGGATTATTAAAGGGCCTGGGGGACTTGGAAATAAAAGAAGACTCGAGGAGACTTGCTGTCACTCAGACTCCAGTGAAAGACCATTAGCTAATGCTGATGTGAAAAACTCTCAAGGGGTAAGATAATAATAATAATAATAATAATAATAATAATAATAATAATAATAATAATAATAATAATTGGAAATAAAAGGACTAGTGGAGACTATCCAAACTACAGCAGTATTAAAATCAGCCAGAATACTGAGAAGAGTCCTGGAGACTTGAGACTTGTTATCACTCAAACTCTAGTGAAAAACCATTAGCTGATGCTGGTGTGAAAAACTCTCAAAGAGTGAAATAATAATAATAATAATAATATTGTCATTAGTGCTCTTGGTACAGTCACTAAAGGTTTGTAAAGGGACTAGAGGGCTTGGAAATAAGAGGACGAGTGGAGACAGAGCAAATTACAGCATTGTTGAGATCGGCCAGAATACTGAGAAGAGCCTTGAAGACTTGAGGAAACTTGTTGTCACTCAAACCCCAGTGAAAGACCATCAGCAAACACTGATATGAAAAACTCTCAAGGAGTAAAAATATTAATAATAATAACAACATTTCCATGATTAAGCTAAATTAAGTGTTAATTTTATTTTATAGAGTTACATTTGTATCATACCAAGAAAATATCTGAATATCAAAAGCTTATTATATACTCATAAGTACCAGTTTTCTGTAGAAATTACAAGGCAGAGAAAATAAACAAAAAACCACAAAAGTCAAGAATCAATTCAAGGACTACCTTGTTTGCTATATTTATCAAATAATAAATGACTCTTGATACAAGATATTTTCCATGTAAGTGTTTTTCTGGCATACGACCTTCTATATGGATCATAAAGTATTAAAAATCACTTCCTTTTATTTGATACAACAGACTATTAGCTGCCTTTAACATACATGTGAAACAAACAGAATTCAATTTCATCAACATTCCACAAGGAGAGAGAGAGAGAGAGAGAGAGAGAGAGAGTGAGCAAGCAAGGAAGAAATGGTGCAAGGAAAAAGGAATCAAGCATAAAAACTCTTTCTGAATGAGCAACACATAATTAACAAGCTGATTTATCTTAAGAATGAGAAAAGCAAGAAATCTAGAATGGGCTGTGTAGGAGTTTAAAAAAAGAAGAAAAGAATTGGTGGTATTAAAAAATCAGTTTTAGCTTCCATCACATAATGAGGCTCTCAGCTGTAAATGCTTGTACTGCAGCATCTCAATCAGAGAACAATAACTGATTGTGCCAGGCAATAACTCCAGTGGCGTTAAGTGTTCCACACTTGCTTGAATATTACAGCATTTAAAAATCATTATTAGCTGGTCGATGCTGCTATTAGAAGTAAGCTGAACAATTAAATTCCAGTAAACAGGATATTCTACAGACAGACAAACCTTTGCCTTTAAGCAATCAAAGTGTGAAATGCTAAAGCACTAATCATAAAACATGGTAACAATTTCCTTTAGATGTAAAATAATGGAATTTTCTTGTTCTTTTAAATTTTGTTGGAATTAAAATTTCTTTTTAACAACAGCAACAAGATTTATATAAAATGAAATGCATTTCCTGTTGCAAATGCAGCAATTGAAAACTACTCAAAAGGAGAATCCTTGCAAGAAATTTAAGTTACAAGTATTAAGAGTTAATTTAGCTGCAGTAATAAAGTATTAATATAAAATAGCTTTTAGAAAGATTACTATCAAGAATGAATAGTAATACAAAAAATATACTAAATTTTTAAGTGGAACAAAAGGCAGAAATAATAAATTTTTAATGATTTTACTTTTAAAATTCAAAGTAAGAAAAATGATTTATTTAATAATAAAGATTTATTCAAAATAAAATAAAAAAGATTTATTTAAAACCCGACACTGTAAAACAATTATACAAAATCTACAAAGAAACTGAATTCATAAGAAAATCTTAATTCATGGTATATGATGACCATAAAAAGTACAAGATGATGTTTCAAATATGAAACTTGATCTATTTTCTATTTAAACAATAATCCCCACAATAGTTAATTAAATTGCTAACAATATTCTTTTGATTTTTGTGGCTCTATTAATATATAAAGGATCTTTAAACATCCATGATACTGACTGATACCATAATTGCCAAAATTTGTCTTCCAAGAGAAAAATAAAAATAAAAATAGAAATACAGCTGTTATAAAAATAGGGAATTCAATTAAAATTGAATTAATTTAATGATTACTCAACTGGATTTGAAAGAATATTATTTACATTTTACTTAATGAAAAATAATACATAATGAAAAATAATGAAAAATACAATTGTTTACAGCAGATATCTGTTACCTGACAATTAAGTTCAACAGTTAAGTAGGTATTGAATCAGCTTCATATGTAATGAAAACCTGCTTAAATGTATGAGCATCTTAGCATATTTGAAATATGGAAGACCAAAAATGAAACCTGCTTAAATGTATGAGCATCTCAGCATATTCGAAATATGGAAGACCAAAAAAAAAAAATAATGATATTACCCAAGATGTCAAAAATATATTCCCAATATCAAAAAGGTGTCATATGACAGGCAATACTAGTCAATGATGATTGCTAGTGTTTCATCTAAGAAATTAAAATAATATTGAAACTTGCCTAAATCAAGCCACTTAAGCCATAGAGGTAAAAAGAGATCTTCATTAGATGTTAAAACATATAAATAACATAATTATCTTAACATATGTACAAGAACCAAATAAATCTGAACTTCTCATTATTAGTTTGGTTCATTTGTTACTTTACAATATGTGCAGCTTATATCTTGCTCTATTTTTGATTTATAAATAAAGTTCTAAAATTCAATGAGTAAATGTATCATTTAAAGTACATTTTGAGATCATAAATTCTAAATGTATATAAAATGTGCTGATTAAAAGAGACACTGAATATAGAAGAATTGTCCAAATTAATCATTTTCTGAAGACAACCACTAGCAGCATATCATCACAGCCTTACTCTCCTCATAATTAAAAACAAAATATTCCAAGATAACTGGCTTGAACACTTTTCATCTTAATTTGTTACTAGCTGGTGACTTACTAATTGAATTTTATATAAAACTTGATGAAAAATTAAAAGTAAATTACTACAACAATTTTAATGTTTTTAAGTCAATGGAAGCCTGAAAATAAACTAAAATATAACTTCTGACTACTGTAACAATTTTAAAAAATCAGCTTGATTTTTTCTTTTTTAATCAATATGTCAATACTGATATATATAAATATTACAGTCAAATCTCATTATGATTCATGATTCTTTCATCATAATCAAAAAATTGAATAGTCAGGGACCACTCAAGACAATGATTGTTTAATGCACAAATACAATTTTGGTTTGGTCAAATGACATCTTTTAGTTAAGTGGAAGGCACCAGAGACAACATCTCTGAAAACATATAAATATACTAAAATTTTCTCTCTCTCCCTCTTTTTTCTGGTTGACTCAAGCAAGCAACAGCATGATATGCTTTTCTTGTAGCATTATCAACTAGCACACATGAAAAAATCTATGAAGCCACACCCTCTTCTTTCCTTTCCAGACTGATTGACTACAACACACCTGATCTATGTTCAATGAAACCATGCATAATATCCTCTTCTTCCCAGCCTGATTGACCGTAACACTCACTGTAGACCCCTCATGGAGTATCACCAGCTAACTGACATAGCCATTCCCAACTTCATGGTTTATTCATTTGCCTTTGTTCATGGCAACATGCATGCTGCATAGCAACCTCATCCAAATGTTTACTCACTTTAAACAAGTGCTGTGTAGAGACCTCCGAATTAATAGCCCCCCCTGCCCCAGCAATCTGTATTGAGCCCCCACTTATAGTTCTTTGCATGTAAAACGTGTGCCACATAAGAAACTCACAAAATAGTCCTATCCATTCCATGATGCTTTTGGGTAGCATATCGCCCCCTGCCCATTATAGTTTTATCTGCAACCAACCCTATGAAAAATGAACCCCCACAAAACTATAACAACTCCAAATAAGGACGACAAGTCCATGCTGTAAATTTTGATCTTCCGTTTCCACTACCAGAGTAAACAAGAACATAAGTAAGTCTATATTCTGTGCCAACCTCGCTTTCTGAAAATATTTTCTTCTGTACCCTTAGGAACCACAAGACAACATCTCTTATACATACAAACAATAACTGAATATATAAAATATAAAGGAAAGTCTATTCCACAAACTCTGAACACAACTTTTCAAAGTAACAAAATTGCTTTGAATATTCCAACTAAATACACCCCTTCCAGTTTATTAAACTATTTGTTTGTCTGTTCTCATTTCTTTCTATGACTCTGTCAAATTGGTGAGCAGTACAAAGTTGTCCTCATCAGCCTTTCTTTCAGCTCTCCTTCCTTACACTACTATACACAAATAAATTATCAATAATGTTAAAAAAATTCATAACATTGTTTTCAAGGCTGTAAAAACATTATCATATAATGACATATTATATGATACTATTTTACAGCATAGATAACATTCTCATAAAATATTTTGTCATTATTGATATATTTCATTATTGGCATATTTCTATATATTCTGAATATAATCCTTTGAAAATAAAAAGTTAGAATTTTATCAAACATTTTATTACACCATACAG
Organism: Sepioteuthis lessoniana; assembly: GCA_963585895.1. Taxonomy (NCBI): domain Eukaryota; kingdom Metazoa; phylum Mollusca; class Cephalopoda; order Myopsida; family Loliginidae; genus Sepioteuthis; species Sepioteuthis lessoniana. The sequence continues at coordinate 60,044,172 of OY757915.1, forward strand.
TAGTTATGAAACATAATTCTATCAAATTTATAAATTGTACTCTTGCACCATGTTTAAGATATATAAAATATGATATGTCTTGTATTTATCATGAGAGGAATTTTTTCTTTAAGAAATTGAAAGGGTTTCTAGAGCTGTTATTTCTTGTCTAAGTTTACATATAAATGAGAAACATACTTGTTTAGTTTGCACACCAATTAAGTAATTTCAGAGGATTTACCAGTTTTAAAGTATAACTACACATGATTACAAAGATATTCAAAGATATAACTACACATGATTACAAAGATATTCAATTCATGTGTATAACTACAAAGATATTCAATTCATGTGTATAACTACACATGATTACAAAGATATTCAATTTTCTTTCTGTTTGGTCCATTTTGTGATTGTAAACAATTATAACTAAATAAGACTAGATAAAAATACATACTGGACAGGCTTTCTACATGATGTTTTGAACAAATCCCGGAAGAAGCACTCAACAAAACAGCAGCTGTAAGGCCACTTACATCTAAATAAGATGAGCAAGACATGCTGAGCAATGCTGGAGCAGTAAAGATAAACTCATAAGCAATGCTCTCCTATAAATGCCTATATATGGATACATCAGTGTTGGATATCCAGCAAAAATTTACATTCATTTGCTCAGTACAGACACTGGATGCCATCTAGAAGACTTGCTAAGAGTGATGCTCAGTAGAAACAAATGGTGAGAGAGAATCAAAGAATCCATGGTTTCAGCATGCTTTGATGATTATCTAATATCAATGATCAAAGCAATAAAAACACTTTAATTACAGTCGTGGTCATTTGTATAATTCAATGACAAACACTGGTAATTTCTTATGTTAATTCATCTAATTTGTAGCAATAGTTTTCTTTTACTTTTGGAGTTAATAAGATAGTAATTAAATAGTATGATAAGCATTGTAAATCCAAGCAAAGTTTCTTTTAAAAGATGTAAATTAGTACCTAAAGCTACTTGCTTAATCAAAACAATGATTAGTAAACAAACATGTTGCAATTATTTTTTGTTTTTTGTAGTGTGTTGATACATAAATTAAGAATCTAGTATGTTCATAGATTAGAATAATTATAGATATAACTACTTTCACTTTAATCATTTTTTAAATTTCCAGTATGCAATATGCCAAGTATGAATATGGAGAAACACACTTGGGATTATCCATGTCTTATCCATAATAATTGACAAACCACTTTTTAGCTTCGCTAATGAAAATGACTAAAAAGCATTGAAAAGATTATTTTATTTATGGGATCTTTACAAAAAACTAATTAGATTCACTATTTGGTATCTTTGGTTAATGGCATATCACTTTTCATGGGTTATTTAATGTCAAAGACATCCTTTTAGAAGATCAGCAGTGATACTATTCAACCCATAGCTGGGAGGGACAAGGGGGTTCATATCTTTTCCAAGGATATTAGTCTGAAAGTGGACATAATAGCATTACTGGAGTTCAAACTCACTAACTTTAAGGCTGCAGTCTAGTACTTTAGCCATTATGCCATGCAACTCACCCTTACAATTAATTAGAAAAGGTGTAATATATTATTGGGTTGGATACAGAGTAATGCATATGTTTTCTTTGTATTACTTGGATTGGTACTGGTTTCCTTTTTCTGATTTGTTTCTTTGCTAGGGTAAAGATGAGGCAGTTTCTTGTTGAGGCTTTTTTCTTTTTCAAAAAGAAGATTGCCCAGTGGGCTGGGGCTGTAGAATACACTGACTGCTTCTCTACAGCGGGGTAAGACCCCTGCCAAAGAGTGTCCTGATATGACACTAAACAATCTGATAGTGAAGTTCCAATAATTCTGGAGCTTTAGGGAATGCTGAGTACCTCTTCACTGCAATTTTTCCCAGATCCTCTCTGGTCCAGAGTAGAAGCACCTGGTAGGGTCCTATCTATGGGTCAAATAGATCTAAAATGTATACTAATGCTAAACTGAATTGTTTTTGACATTGAACCTGTGTATTTATACTAAACTAAATTGTTTGAAATAGAACAGTTTTTTGACATTTAAACTGTGTACTTGAATTATTTGAAATAGAACTGTTTTGACATTTGACTGTGTGTAAACAAAAAACTGTACTTAGGCTAAACTGAAATGTTTGAAAAAGAACTGTTCATATGTATAAAAATAGATTTGGCATTAAATAACTGACAATGGTTGATATGACATCAAACCAAACCAAACCAAAATGAAGAATCTTAATGAGAAAATGCATATCTTTGTTAGGTTTGTTGCTTGCTTACTTTTAGGGAATGTCAACCCTTGTTGGGTTCTTTAATGTCAAAGTGGATCTTTTTATGAGAAATTATGGTTTGTAAACAATTATTGCTTCAAGTAAATCTTCTTAATACTAATGGTTTATATAAAATTAGATGGTTACAAGTAACTATTCCTATCTAATTGTAATCATTTGTTCACACAGTTATATATGAGGTGCATATGATAAGTTTCCAGACTTTTTTTCATGTGGGCACTTTTATTGATAGTACACACATGAAACTCTAGTCCCCTTTGAAGTAATCTCCTCTGGCTGCAATGCCCTTGTTGTACCGTTTCAACAACTTCTGGAAGGCCCCATGAAAGTCATCTTGTGTGAGCATGTCAACGACCTTTGCCACAGCCTCTTTCATCTTCTCAATTGTCCCATAACAGCCTCTGAGTTTAGGGAATAAGCAAAAGTCACAGAGAGCAAGGTCTGGACTATAGGGAGGGTGAGGAGCTGTCCTAATGCCCATCTTGGTCAAATAGTCGGTGACAAGAATGGAGTTGTGGACTGGTGCATTGTCGTGGTGGAAATTCCACTGACTCGATTTGAAGAGTGCTGGCCTCTTCTAACGGAATCACTTCCTGAACTCCCTTAAAACCCCAACATAGTAACCCTAACCATAACCCTTTGGCCAATCAACTGGGGTGTATTGACTTCCTTACTTCTCCCACACCTCTCATCATCCCTCACAGACTCTGTGCCTTCCTTGAATCTCTTATGCCACTCCAAAACTGGTGCTCGATTCATGCAAGATGGTCCAAAAGCAGTCTGAAGTATTCCATACGTTTCTGTGGCTTTTTTTCCAAGTTTAAAACAGAATTTCATTGCATATCGTTCTTCTAAAGTGTCAGATTGCATTTTTGAAATTCACCAGCTGTGACAATCAGGCTCTAGTAGGGTGTATTCCAATTGCTTCTGTAGCTGTTCATTTGAAGCTGAAATCATAAAAATTGGTCAGTCATCTCATAAGATGTATAGCAATAACACACTGAATTTTCAAGAGTCTATAAGAATTTTAAATGCCCATATGAAAAAAGTCTGGAAACTTATCGTATGCACCTTGTAGTTTCAAGTATTCCTATCTAATACAAATAATTTGGTCAGAGTAAATTTTGGAGTAATGGCAATAAAAGAGTGACTTCACACTCCCTTGAGCTCTGGAAATGGAGCCCCACTATCGAATGAAGTTTATTGTAATACTCAGGACATCCTTTTTTTGTAGGGTGAGGGGGCTAATACATCTACAGGGAATATAGTCAGCATATTATGAGTCCTGCTAACACAGCAGTATGTATGTTAGAAATGTGCACATTTTCTTGATGAATTTTCCACACTCAAAATTCAGCTCACAATTTGTAACACTAGTTTGCATTGTAATTTCTTGTTTTTTCACAAATATGATCTAACAATTCTTCATTAAAATAGAGATGGAAAAACTTAAGATCATTTCTTCATTAATATTAGTTTTCACAATTAAATCATTGCTAAAAGAAAAGTTTGATAAATCAAGATTCTTTTTATCAGGTTCAGTGAAGAAGAAATTTCATTTTGACAAAGTAAATCACCCTGCAACCATGAATCACCTAAGGTCTCTCTATCACAAAATAAAACTTTTGTTGCATTTATAATTTCTTTAACTATTACAAATCAGCAATATTTCAGTAACATTAAATTTCAATGAACAATGAATACCAAGGAAAGAAAAAGCAAATGATCAATTATAAAAGCACCCATAGATGCATTAAATTACAATATATATATATATATATATATATACATATATATATATACACACAAATTTTTAAAAATCCTGCCAGATGAAAAACCTGAAGGAATATTTTCATTTATCAGTCAAAATACATAGTAAGGATGCAAGAATTTATGCTCAGCACTTTATTTTTGCAATGAAAAACTTTTAGGATAAAACTTTTCAGCATAATTCCTATACATTAGATTATTTCTGGTGAATAATCAGTATAACCTATGAAGGAGTTAATATAGCACCTAATATTTAGATTTCAAATTAAGTAATAGATATCTCAGAGAAATTCACTCAAATATAATTTGATATGTTCAAGTTTTGCAAAGAAAAATTGCAGATTAAACTAACTGTAGTTCAAGAAAATAATCATAATAGCTTTTGTGATTTCAACATTTTATATATTTATAATTTTCAAGTATAACTTTTTTAAAAGTTAGGTTTGAAGAAAATTTTCTGAGACATTAAGCATTATAAAGTAAAAATAAAATTAAAAAAAAAACACACTTGTGTCATAATTTTAATGACAAGTTATTAAATCTATTTGAATAGGAGTCCAAAATATTATGCAATCTAAAAATCATTAGAGTTCATGTTTAAAATTTTTTTTACTTTGAATCAAAACAAAAGTTTTGCATCATATTTCTATCTTAGGATCAAGTTCAATTTCAAGTTGTAACTATAGACTAAAGCAATTCATATCTAATGCAAATTTTCAATAGACGATTCATTTCTTTTTATAAGGTATGATTTATAATTTAAATTATGATAGTATCTCTGATAAAGAGATGAAATATAATTCATTTGAACTTCATCTAATTGTTTACATTTTCTCATTCTCAGAAAACAAGATGCATTTTAATAGGATAAGGTGAAATTTTCTCAGAATAACATAAAAGGCATTAACCATGCCTACATATTCAAATTTGAATCTTTTCTATTTTTCTTGAAGATAATTTGCATAATTCTAATCTTTGATTTTTATATATAATAATAATATTCTATTTAATAGTTGCATGGTTACTTATAAAATATATTTTTAAAATAATTATAAAATATTGACATAATTGTACATATAGAATATCTTATAGTTTATCACCATTAGATTGATTAAGAAACATATTTTTTAAAAAAATGATGCATTATGGCCCCATTATGTTGATAACTTGAATTTTTCAAAGATAAACAAGAAATATTTTTACTAAATTTGTACCAACTAAATATTTCAAATTAATAAATTTGCAATGCATAAGATATTACATGGCAACTTTTTGTTTAAATCTTACTTATTAAAAGTAAGGAGAAATGGGAAATAATTTAGAACAACAATTATGAATTATGAAGAAGCTTTGTATATTTTCCAAAAAATCAATGAATAAAAATATATATCAAAATCATATTATACCATTTTGAGGACTAATGCTTAATTTCCTGAATTTATTTGCTAAATTGGTAATATTTGTTGAATTCATGTAATCTAACTTGAAATTCATATTGATCAAAAACTTGATAAAAGCAACAGGAAAAAAGTAATGACAAAACATATGGAATAATAAAAATACTTTATCTCAAAACCTCTGACAAAAAGTTTATCAGCATCACTAAGTTGTGCTGAGAACACAGAGTTCCCTGACCCTCTCATCCATCCCTATCATCTATTGCTCTTGGTAGGGCTTCTAGACTGCATCCAGTGTCTGCACAGAGCTGATATATATAGATCTTTGCTGATTGGTCAACATTGGCATGTCCATGTGTAGAAATCCATAAAAGAATGTCACTTATGAATTTGTCCTTATTTTCCACCAGTCCCTTATATGTATTGCTCATCTTACTTGGATGGTGAGATGGGAGGTAAGTGGCCGTACAGCTACTACTTTCTAGAGAGTTGTTTTCAGGATTTTTTCAAAATGGCACATCTGGTGTATTTCCCATCTGGCTTTTTCACCATTTTAGAGTCCAAGTAGTGCATCCATACAGAAGTATTGACACAGTCATGGATTAGAAGAAATCTTGTTTTATTTTATCAGAGAGATCAGATTTCCATATCATCAATAACCTATCAATAGCAGTCCATGCTTTTGCAAGGGATATGTTAACATCATTTTCAAAAAATGAGATATCGCTGCCAAGGTATGTAAACTAGTCTACTAATTTTAGAGGCTTGCCACTTAAAATAGAGATGGCTACTTCTTGTTTAAAATACATGAGCTCTGTTTTATTTGCATTCATATAGAGGCCAATGCCTCCTACTACTTGCTTGAGGTTTTGCAGTAGGGATTTGGCTTGGGTAGGTATATTTGAAAGATTATCTGCGTAGTCTGTGTCTTTTAGTTTATGCAGCATATCATCTGCTTCTTGCCTTTTTAACTGTCAGCATATTTTCTTTTTATTACCTCTGTTGACATTCAAAGTCCCTACATGTTTATAGTAGAGTATAATACAAATAAAAATCAGTAAGTTAAATCATCTCAAATATAGATTGAAGCACACAGCCAAACTGATACTTTAATGTACAAATGGAACACATTTTGTAAAAATAAAAGTCATGAAAATCTAATTTAATGAGGTATTTTAAAATTAAACCCAAGTTAAGGAAGCAATTATAAATGAAAAAACATAGAAGAAATACCTCATAAATGCTGAATTTCTAAATTTATATTTGAAAGAGAGAGAGAATGCACACATAAATACATTAGTTACAACAGTAGTTGATGATTTTGAATGTCGCAGGAATAAAAAGGGAATGAATAAAGGATTATTATGATCTTATAGATCCATAAGGTTAAAAAATGTCAACGAAAGAAGGTCTTTTTAATTAAGAAAAAATAGAACAAGAGAAAAAGGGAGAAGTTCCAAAGAATACATCATCAGCCACTATCCACAGGAAATATCCATTTATAATTTATCAGACTGTCTTCTATTCTTCTCTTTTTAAATTCATTCCTTCACCTTTCTTCAGCCTTTTATTTTGAGGTTTAACAACTTCAGTTTTCTTCAACATTACTGGCATAATTGGGAGGGGAAAAAAACTAAAGAAAAATAGGGATAAAATTGTTTTTAATTCCTTGTAATTCTTTTGTGTGCTCTTTGTAACCTTTTCCTTTTATAAAGGACAAGGTAATTTGTAAAGCATACAATAAATGACTCTTAGAATGACTCAGAACTCTTGAGAAGAAAAAATATAAAATTGAAAATGAACCCTAAGTATGCATTCAGATAACAATTGGGTTTCACTTGAAGCTATTTTTGAAAAGAAATTCAAGAAAAAGTGTTTGGGAAATTTTTTAAACAGATTTAATTAAAGATATTTCTTTAACATTGTGAATTAGAAATAGTTGTCATGCAAAAAGAAATCAGGATAAAGATGACTGTAGTAAATTGAGAAATATAAGTAAACAAATGAATATAGTAAAAATAATAAAACAATAGAAAAAAATAATAGCAACGTTTTAAAATATATTGCAAATCTCAATTACTTGGTCAAATTAATGATCACCATAACTGTTTCTTTTCTAATTAGATTATCCAATTATATTTTTAATTGGCAAAATTCTAATATGATGAAAACTGAACATACTACTTTAGCAATGAGGTATTTAATTACATTTCTAAGGATTTCTGTGATTCATAAATGCTTTTTAGGTATATTCATAAAATTTTTTAATGGTTTTTCCCCCTATTTTCTCTATAATGATATATAGCAAAAGTTCCACAAAGAGAAGTCTACTTTTATTTGTAACCCCATCCCCTAAAAATTGCTTGGATACAATTTGCCATACCCAAATTTTTATTTCTTAACCAGTATTATGTATAGTTATGAACCCTTTCATTGAAAAATATTAAATACTCTATTGCACTGTTTGGTAATAGGAGTACATATCCCAAAGATCCATGATCAGTATGAATATAATAATTAAGTACATTAATGACTTATGGCTTGTGTAGTACTAAGCACTTTTTTTGCATTATAAAATAGTAGGTAAAAACCAATTTTCCTTTTGTTTCTCAAGAAAGTGAAGACAAATTAAACTGTTATGTTGTTGCCTGCATTGCAATGAACATATCCATGATAAATTATCAGAATTCATTTTTTTGTGGGGAGAGGATGTTAAAGTAACTTGAAAAATATAATACCAAATGTGTTAAACTTTGGATGAATATGTAGAATTATAAGCATGTTTTATGACCCAAGGTGATTCCCTTCTTGGTTGGGTCAAAAACTTTTCAGAACCACTTGTATATATTATACTTAATTATCTTAGTAATAGAAATAAAAGTAGAATATCAACAAAAATTATCTTCATTCTTTCAATTTTAAAAAAAAGTTGAGTGTGCATGTGAGTATGCATTAATTTAGAGTGCAGTGAAGCAGAGAAGATAATAATTTTATATGAAAGCACAATTACTGAAAAATAGTTGAAGAGGGTGAAGATTTGGATTTAGAAAACCCAAAACATAACAGTTGCCTGAGAACTTAACATGCAACCAGTTGTGGTTTTTCTGATCTTTTTCAGAAATATAAGCTGAAATTATCCAATTTTCAATGCCCTGAAAAAGCAATATAATAACTTGTCTGATATGCTAAAAACAATTTCTAAAGCAGTTTTTTCTTTTGAATCCCGGAATTGATTTTTTAAAAATACATTGATAATTTCATCGTCATCATGTCGCACCATCAGCACAGATATCTCTGACTCTCTCTCGCCCCACCTCCCTATCGTTTATCACTTCCGGCGGGTACTCAGGGCTACATCCTGTATCTACACAGAGCTACTGTATGTAGGTTTGAGCGGGTCACCCTGCCTTTGTTCGGCCATGTGAAGGGGTCCACAGGAGTACATCACTTATGAGCTTGTCCCTACTTCTCCAGCAGTGTCTTTCATGTCTGGTTTGTCTAATTTTGATAGTTTTCGTGATGGGTGGTAGGTGGCCGTATAGCTGCTGCTTTGTCGGGTATTGCCTCCAGGACTTGTTCAAAATTGCTCACAAGATTCTTGTGTAGTTGCTGTCAAGTTTTTTCTCCATCCGTTAAATAAGCAAATTCATTTCAGTAAAATACCCATGCCAATCTCTACCTGTCTTCAATTTATAAATCTTAAAGCTAAGTTATTGGAAAAATTATTGCTTAAAAGATTTTTTAAAAATTATTACAATTATGATAGAGGTTTTCACTTTAATAACAATAGAGATGAACAAATAAAATAAAATTTAAAATAAATGTAACAATATCAGTAAAAATTATTTTATGATAGTATAAAAACTCAGACTTTATCATTACAAAATGCATGCATGCATTGACATGTACAGTGTCAATTTTAAAGATATAAGTAACTCTGAAAAACATACTTATAGATATCAACATTCAATAAACCAATATTCATTTACATAAAATGATATAGTTGGTGCTTGTATAGAATAGTTCAATAAAGAAAATTCCCATTATTTTTGTTGTAATGTACAAAAATTAAATAGACATATACATTTAAGTCCTAAAAATGATATACATGAAATCTTCTTTGTGGTTGGAATAAAGAAATACTAAAGAAATATGGCTAATGGGTGAAATCTTGCAAGTTGAAAATGTATTTTGGGATTTAGTTTTTCAGTAAAACAAATGAAGTAAATGACAAAAAATTATTTTTAGCTGAATGGTAAATGTAAATATTACATTTCTACATAATTTTTTGTTCATTACCACAGATTTTTTTTATCGCGCTATTATATACAAGCATCAAAAAGAGTTTTGATTTCCCAAATGATTACAGTGTTCATTCATTCAAAATTTGAATATTTGAAAACCAAACAGTCATTTGCGGCATAGTTATTCGTGAGATAATTTTTGAATCATCAGAAAGAATGAAGAAATGAATACAGGAATGAGAATTTTGATCATATTCATGCATTGTGAATTGAATTAACATGACCAGAAACTCCAGCGAACACTTGTGCCCGGCATACGAAAACACTGGACAGCTGTTTCAACCTTATTAGGTCTCATCAGCAGTATATACAGTGATCTCCCCTACTGGAGATCGAATCAGAAAATGTACATCTATATTCATGCATATTTAGTGACTATGTCTCAGGTACACCAGTTTTCAATTTACAACAGCCTGCTTGTTATCTCACTATTAGATTTGACTTCATGGCTGTAGATGTCACTGCTCTAATGTGCAGAATAAACAATAATAACAGTACTTACCGGTTCAGTGGCCCCAGCTAGTGTTCAGCGGGCAGACAAACATAAAATGGGCAATAACTCAATATCGAGTATGTGACATGACTGAAGTAAGCTGGTATATATATATATATATATACTAATATATTCATTCACTGGGCCAGCAACCAATCACTGCCCAAAGAATGGACTTAGCCACATGTACGTAATGGAATGCCCCAATGTCCATAAAATCTCACTTTAACTTGTAACTCAACGTCATATGCAACTGAGTGCTGACTCATAGCTATCAAGCTTTGTATTTCAACACAGGTGAAATCTTACATGAGAAAACCTCAACATGGTGCTGCAAACAGGATGTAAAACTGAAGATTGGGAAAGCTGATTCAGTCAAAAGCTATGCTGCAACATTTGCAAGGGAAAAGCTGACAAAAGAGAACCTTCAAATGATGGATTGGGCCATGCTAAAAGAGTTAGGAATCACAGCAATGGGAGAAGCTCTGTCTATCCTTAAACAAGCTAAGGAGCACTCTATCCAGACCATCTATGCTAAGGCACCATCTGCCAAGCTTCCCTAACTCCACTTTGAAATGACCTGCCAACAATTCAGAAAATTTCAAATCGACTGGGAAGTTTTCACCAGAATGACAGAGATGCCAACTTCTCAAACCAGCATCCAATTATACAGGTGTGCTGATAAATCTGTCCAAAATTTGATTATTAACACCTATCCAAAATTCTTCACCACTGACCCAGACAGGCAGTTAGAGATGATTGAGGCGTTATCACTCAAAAATCAAATCCCATGGTCCATCGGATCACATTCACATCAATTTCACAGCATAAAGATGAATCTATTCAACAATATCTTGTTTGTTTTAGGGCTACAGCCACAGACTGCAATTTCTCATGTCCCCACTGTGAGCATGATCTGTCTGACATTTACATCAAGGACCAATTTATCAGAGGGATAGGAAACAACGCACTCCATACCAATCTACTAGCAAAAGCCAGGGTGCTTAAGTCTCTCAATCAGAACATCTGTCATGATGAATCATTTGAGTCAGCACTATGGGACAAAACTGCAATGACTGATACCTCAGACATAGCTACAATCCGGATGTCAACATATTGCAGACAAAAAAAAAACAGAGCTGCAGGAATCAACAGAGGTAATATTGATATTAGCACCACTGCTACTCGCCACAATAACATTGCTGGACAAGAATCCCATCAAATCTGCATAGGTTATGATAGTCACCAACATGGCACTCCAGGAACAAGTGCCCACCATTTAACATGTCCAGCATGGGGTCAAATGTGCAACACTTGTGGAAAACCTAACCATTTTTCAACAGTGTGCCAGACAAAGAAGGAACATCACAGAGCGGTGATAAAAAGTTTTGAAGATGAACAGGCTCCTATGAATACCCTCATTGCTCATACCATATTTGACCAAATAAGGGGGACATTCATATCTACAGATGGTGACCAGGTAATGGAAATAAATGTATCCATAATCCTGTTCTCACCAAAACCAGATCCAAAACAGGCTGTGAATATCCTGAGAAATTGTAGTACTACACTAAAGGTTTTCCTCGACAGTGGTGCCACTATTTATCTTAAGGGACTAAAACACTTTCTTAACATGGATCTCACAAAGGATAACCTTGTCCCAACAAAGAAGATCATTCAGACACAAGGAGGTTTCACTCTTATGTGTCAGGTTTGTCTGCCTGTTGAATTTGTGATTTAAGAAAAAAACAACTAAACAAGCCCTCTACATATTGCAAGGACATCCAACATCTTAACTCTCAATGCAAGCGGGAGACCCACCACCCTGGATCGCCATTCCAGTTGTCACTGCAAGTGCCACCTAGAAAAAAAAACAGTCCTAGATGCTGTCAACAGTTACCACTCACTCCCCTTAGACAAGGAGTCCCAACTATTGACCACCTTCATAACTGAATGGGGAAGATTCATGTATCTTAGGATGCCTCAAAGTTATCTTGCATCTGAAGATGTCTATACTCGCAGATACAATGAAATAATCAAAGGTATCCCACGCAAGGTGAAGATTATAGACAATACACAGCTATATGACTCTAGCATCGAGGGAGCCTTTTATCATACTTTTGATTTCCTGCTCCAATGTGCGAAGAATGGAATTGTGCTCAACATAGACAAATTCCAGTTCTGTCAGGATGTGGTACAGTTTGGAGGCCTCCAGATAACTCTTTCTAGAGTGACCCCTTCTGAGTCCATGATACAGGTGATACTCAACTTTCCAGTCCCAAGGAAAATTACAGATGCCAGATCATGGTTTTGGCTCATCAACTAGGTAGCCTGGGCATACTCATTGGGACCTTGTCAAACAGGATTCCAAATTCGCTTGGAACCGAAGTCTTGAGGACGCATTTAAAGACTGCAAGTGAGTTATAATTGACCTAGTCCAGAAAGGTGTGGCAACATTTGATAAGAACTGAGTAACTTGCCTTGCTCCAGATTGGAGCAAAGAAGAGATGAGTTTCCTACTTCTGCAAAAGCATTGCCAATGCACTGTTGAAAAAGCACCAATGTGCAGTCCCAAAGGTTGGCACCAGATATTTGCTGGCAGTAGATTTTGTACAGATGCTGAGTGTAGATATGCACCAGTAGAAAGTGAGGCAGCAGTGATAGCATGGGCATTGGAGAAATACCGTATGTTTGTCATGGGTTGCCCAAACATCATAGTGGTCACAGACCATAAACCTTTGAAGAGGTTATTTGGCGATTGAGATCTGAGCAAGATCCAAAATCCCCGGCTGTTTCAACTGAAGAAAAAGACCCTGAGATATCGATTTACCATCCAGCACTGCTCCAGGAAGTGGTACAGCATCTCTGATGCAGTTTCCCATCACCAAGTGGCCGTTTTGCAGACCCTCCTCAATGTGTTTCCAGCCAAGCCATCTCAGTCAGATATTCTGGAGTCTAACAATATAAGTGATATAATAGAGTCAACAGCCTTGATGGCAACATTTGCAGGCAACAATAATATAGACATCATATCACCAGACCTAATCTGTGCAGCAGGTCATGGTGATCCACAATATAAAAAAATTAATGTGTGATACAGCAAGGCTTCCCAAGGACACTTAATCTTACTGCACCCAAAGTCCAAGAGTATTGGCAGGTGAGGCACTGCCTCAGCACTGACAATAGCCTGGTGTTGTTGTATTGAAGAGTTGCCATCCCCAAAACTCAATGGAGAAAAGTCCTGCACTGCCTACATTCTGCACACCAAGGAGTAGTTGGCATGAAAGCACATACCAATGAATTGGTGTACTGGCCTGAGATGGATGCTTTAATCTGCAGTATTAGGGCAAATTGCATGGTATGTTCAAACATTGCCCCAAGTCAACCATGGGAGCCTATCATCTTGACACAATCTCCTGATTGGCCATTCCAGCAGATTGTCATGGATCTCTTCTATGTGCTTGATCATGCATACCTTGCCTGCACAGATAGACTAACTGGCTGGCTCATTTTGTACCACCGAGAACCAAGTCATGCCACTACATCCAAACTGATGTCCATCTGTTGACAACTGTTGCAGGCATATGGTACTCAGATGAACTCAGTACCAATGACAGCCCACCTTTCACCTTCAGCATATTCCAAGAATTCCTTAAAACGTAGTGTGTTAAGGTTAGACTATCCTCAGTCGCATATCCCCAATCCAATGGCAGGGCAGAACTCGTGGTGAAACCACAAAGAGGATAGTGAATGGAAACACAGAACCCTAGGGTTCCTTGGACAATGGCAATGTTGCCCGGGCTATCTTGCAGTACTAAAACTGCCCAATCCAAGGTATTGGTCTATCACCAGCATAACCTCTACTCCACTGTTGACTCCATGATTCCATTCCTTCACAGCCAATCCTCTACAAGCCACACCCCAAATGGGTCATGGCAGCACAACGCTGCAAGGAAATCCTCTACCACTGCAATGCAAAAATAGTGGAAAGGTATAACAAATATACCCACAACCTTCCCCCATTATAAGCTGATGGCACAATAGCTATCCAAGCCCACTCAATCACAGGTAAAACATAACGGGAACAATCATCACTGTCCTATTAGATCATCAATACTGAATCAGTGTTGATGGATCAGGAAGAATCACATTTACGAACTGCCATTTCCTGAGAAAGTGTGAACTCAAGCCTGCACCAACCCCAATACCAAGTGCAACACCAGGACCAATAACTTCAACAAGCAATGTTCCACTCTTGCACCCTGATCCCCCCCTATCTTCTGGTAATGGCACATGCACAGCAATTGAACCCTCCAAACAAGCCACATATACATCACTATGCCTTCAGTCATTGAGAATTCCTCGAATTCTGTCCAGGTTATTACCACAAAACAGGCCAGTCCTAAAAGAAGGATACAGCCCTCATACAACCTAGCCTACTTGTGGTGGAGGGAGAGGGGAAATGTAGAAGTCAGTGCTCTAATGTGCAAAATAAGCAATAATAACAGCACTTACCGGCTCAGCAGCTCCAGCTAGCGTCCAGCTGGTAGACAAACATAAAATGGGCAATAACTCAATACCGAGCATGTGGCATGACTGAAGTAAGCTGGTATATATATATATATATATATATACATATATATATATACACTAATATATCCATTCACTGGGCCAGCAACCAATCACAAAAGAAACTCAACAATGACAAGCAGTATGCAAGAGTCAGTAACATTGACAAAACCTAAAACCTGAAAATTATAAGATCATGCTTCTAAGTTACAACAACTCTAAAGATGGCAAAGATAAAAAGCTTTGACTTTGATTTATTTCTTCTAATAGTATACTTTAAGGCCTGTATCATACTTCTCTATTTTTCATAAATCGATCATCTATTATACACTAATTTATTCAAATTTATGTACTTATCTTGGTTGTTATAGTCACAACATTTGGGCCATTATACTCTCTGCTCTTCTGTGTTGTTGGTAACTGAACCCTTTATCCAATCTATGTGGATAAATTGTTCTCATTCTGCTGTCCATGCTAGAGGATATCTAGTATCAATTAATTGTCCTTAGTTGTCCATATGACAATGGTCTAATAGCTAAAAGTTTTGGTTAAGTGTATCTAATTACCTGGTGATTGTGAGTTCAATCTCTGTGTTATATAATCTGGTTCCATGGAAGAGGCAGACAAGTCATATCACAAAAATAAATTAAATAGGAAGAAATAACTGACAAAAGATAGCAGGATTTAAATGATCTACCACCAGGGATTGAATAAAAGGTCCAGTTTAAAAGAATAAAGCCAGAGGAGACAATGGCTGAAATACTGGGACTATAAAAAACAAAACGAGGATACTAGTCATAGTAAATATGTATATAATAATGTTAATTCCACATTGCAAAATTAAGACAAAAATAGATTTTTTAGATCTAGATAGAAAAAATGTGGAAAAAGCTGATAGAAAGAGAGAATAAAATCATTAGAAATTATCTGACCAAGAAGCATAGTTCCAGTCAAGTAAAAAATTGCCCTTGGAATACTAGAGATTTTTGGAAGAATATTTTTGGTGAACTTACATTGTAAGCATATCAGATTAGCTTAATAATAAACCAATGTGAGATATAATATGTACATGTTTTTTTTAAACAAAAACCAAATAACTGCATACAATAACATTTAAATCAAGAGCAGAAGTTAATTTCAAATATCTTAATGACTATACATGCTTCAGCAACAATTATTTTTGTTTATAACATGAACTACAGTATATCCTCAGAAAATTAATACAATTTCATTAGTCTTTGTAAAGCTTTTAAACTTGATTTTTTTGTTAAATTCGATTATAACTTTAATCCATATCTTTATTATATAGAAAAATCTTTTAAGAATTTAACATTTTGAAATATTACATCCAGTAAATTCTTACTAGTATCTTGATTAAAAATATCTTGAATGTATCTATGTATATGAATCATGTGATACTAAAAATTATTCTATCAGAAAAGCTGTTCTTTTATAAATCTTTTTGAAACCTATGGATAATACATTGATGTTCTCTGAATAACTATATGTCTCTAGAAAAAGCATGCATGGATTACAGGAAAGTATACTACAAAAATATTGATCAACTTCCATCAATGACTATCATTTCTTGCTTTAAAGGGTTTGTATACTGTTTTCTTTTTTAAATATTCCATTTAACTTGGATATTATTATTATTCAGACCTTAATTTCAAATATAAAATAAAATGCTCTAAAATGTAAGTAGTGTGGTGAGAGGAACTTGTTGGACGGAAATAATCACTTAAGAGTAGAAGAGGAAAACAACAACCACTCTATCCAAATGAGTAATGAGAATGTTTATAAGGAATAGTGGGAAGGCGTAGTTAGTGTTACTGTAAATAGAGGAAGAAACAAACAAACACACAAAGAACTGATCTGTATAAAATAATGAAATACTTCTGTTTTATTTCCTGAGTATAACTCCAAATAACTTTTTCTTCAAAAGAAGCACATTTCCTTTAGTTTACAACAATGTTTATTTCGAGATATTTGTTATGTTGTAAAATATTGCTCACAATAATAATAATAATAATAATAATAAAGATATTTGAATTTTCTTGCAGTCATTGACATATGAAAAAAACAGAGTCAAATAAACATCCTAATTATTGTGAACTTATAACTCCTTAAATATATTACCTTCAATTAACAAACTCTTAACAAGAATGTAATGCATTTCCTGAAAAAGGTCTTTTAATCATTATACATAGTTTTAAAAAACTATTTTAGGGGAATCCTCACTGTATAATAGCTAAAGTGCTGAACTGTGGCCTTGAAGTAAGTGAGTTCAAATGCTGGTCATGCTATTATATTCACTTTCAGACTAATACCTTTGGGAAAGGAGTAAACCTTGTTATCCCTCCCAGAAATTGGTTAAATATTATCTCTGCGGTTCTTTTATAAGGATGGGTTTGGCATTAATAACTCATGAAGACTGATATGCCATTGAATAAAGAAACCAAACCAAAAACTATTTTATATGTCAATGACAAAGTAAACAAAATGATTATATCTTAACCTGGTAAAATATTGTAGGGAACGAATAAATAAATAAAAAATTTTAAAATTAAATTAAAAAAAAAAAAAAAAGTAAAAGAAAACTATTAAATTTGTAGAAACTCCCAGATGTCCCTAACAGGAAAAAGGGATGACTCATGCGTTGAAGAAAAAAGGCATCCTCTTGACAAAGGGGAACATACTTTCTTTCTCTTTTTCAGGTAGTGACCAGCATTTTGACAACATCGTTGCAGGCATGTCTGGGTACCACACATACGTCTTTAGACATAGCATTGGTTAGTCCCTTTCACCAAGTAGCAGCTCTCTTTTGGTCAGCATTATGCTGAAATATACAAGACCCACAAATGAACTACAAGCAAACCCTTAACGGACTTTGACAAACTTCCAAAAGAAAACTAACCCTTATGGAAGCCCGAAATACCAAATGAGGACAAATACATGCATGAAACGATTAACGTATTTTTGACACCTTAACTGGGGGATTCAACCATTTCAATGTATTCAGGAAAAACTCCCTCATCCATGGAATGGTTGTTGAACCCAGTAAATAAAGGAAAGTATAAAAGAAACATCTTTGTCTCTTATCTGTTGCTGTCTTTCCTTTTGAATAATTCTTTTGTGACTTTCTTGGGCAAGGCATTACACTGACCAATCAACATGAGGGTAAAATAAAATAACCAAAATATGGAGTCAGATATTCAAATGGCAACACAGCCTTGCCCTTTGCCCATAACCCTTCAGCCATATACCCCACAATATCTATTTACTTATTTGTTTAATTAAAATTCAAATTCATAACTTACTCTTTTTTGGGAGCAATAATTAACAGTACTTATTTGTAAGCATTAAAAAATATATATTTCTATAACTGATAAGTTTAGTTTAACAATAAGGGAATTTGAAATTTAAAAAATGAAATTTTAATATGAATAGTTCTAATTCATAGAAAAAAGATTCCTTTTGAGCAATTATAACAAAATTTTCTTTTTTTTTTTTTATTGTGACTTGTAAATCTGCAAGAGTAGATTTTGACCCATATCTAGGCAATTCTGCTTAAAACAAATTATGAAATGAATGTTTTCAAGTATATAAATAGTTTATTGCAGAATAGTAATCAAGTCAAACTGTACATTAAATCAATCCCAAATTTATCATATATGCATTAATTGTGAAAAAGCATTATATAAATTTGAAATTATTTGTCTGTCTTTTAGAATTAAATTTTTTCTTTTGAAAATACTTTGAAATAAAAACTTAATGTGGAAGTTTTTTTTCTAATTCAAATTGTCTTTTATGTATAAAATAATCTTATCATTTAAAAACATAGCTATTTATTAGGACAAAAAACACTTAAATTAACTAATATTGTTACTCTATCATGAAAACACTATGTATTTGAGCTGTTATAGAAACTTTATAAAAGTAAATAAAACATGATTAACTGCTATTCTCAATAATTCCTATAGGTGAAACAGCCATGGCTCTAATTTTTGAGGCTTTAAAAAGTCTCAAGTCATAATGACTGGGAAATGTTTCTTTAAATTTTACTTTCTCTCTGTTTATTTATAATCAAATTGTCTTCAATTTTAAGAGTTATCACTTTCGAGACTATAGCAGGTATATAAAAAATATATAGTACATTTGAAGAATTTTAGAATACCAAAGGTTATAATAATAGAAAAACAAAAAGAGGTTACCTATACAATAATTTTCTATTTGAGGAAATAAGTAGAAGAATTACAAACAAAAATATCTGGGACAGAATCTCTAGGAGTACCAGCCAATTTGCTAAATTTGAAAGAAAATCTGATTGAAAAGATAACAAGTTTTAGAACTGTAACTCTTGAATGACAAAAGAAGTAAGGAGCCTAACAGCAGACACTGAATAACTTCAAAAGAACCCAGTGATATTTTTCTCATGAAGTCAAATGGGATACAAGTAAAAAAGAATAAAATAAATGGGTGGTAGAAGAGATCTATCAAATGATGTCAACCTAAAACATCTATCAATATTTCAGGTGTTTGAATAAAAACAATATAACATTAAAATTGAAATAACAATCTGTTATTCAAAAGTAAGAAGTGCACATAGCTTTAAACAGTATAAGAACTCTTTCATTTTATTCAAGTGGTATTTACAAGTTTTATTTATGGTTTTTCAATTTTGTCCAGATAGACCAATTTCTGTTTTGGTAAAGGTTGCAAGTTGTGAGTGTTTGGTGAAAATTTTTAATAAAAAATCCAAGTTTGCTAGTTTTGGTTATCAATAAAAAAAAATTTCATGCATTTGCATATATAACACTATCTTTCCAAAATTGTTTGAATCTTTCTTCTATATTGAAAGCATTCTAACTGCAGAAAATAGAGTAATTATATAAGTTTAGGTACATGGTTGTATAAGGTACCCCAAGTTTAACATCTTGCCAGATAATTTTTTTCCATCTGTTTTATTTTGGAGCAAATATTTTTGTTTCATAATTTCAGAGTATCTAATATAAGAACTGTAAAAATATCCTTCTTGTCTACTCAATTTAAAAATTTGTTTTTGTAATCAGGTATCAGTATATAATAACAAATAATAATGTTCATTCATTTGTATTGATGATGACCATTAATCAAGTTCAAACTTAGCAAATAAACTACACAGTTTTGGTATGGTAATCAGTTTCAGAGAAGGAAAGGTTCTGAATTCAAAACCTGAGAAGTATTGTTCAGAGAATCTGTGGTACACTGGTACACTATTTTTTTGTAATCAGTTCATATAACTATACACAGCAAAGAAAAACCTCTAAATATATAGGGCAAGCATTCATAATTTTCCAGATTTTAGTAACAACCATAAAAATTCAACATTCACTTCAGAAATAGCAAAAACTGATTGCAGCCACAAATTTCCTAAAAATTATGCAGCCAGATATGAAAATTCTAGGATAAACTCACACTAAAATGTAACAAAATGACAAAATATTTTTGCTTAAAAAATCAAAAGTTATTTTATAAATGAGTAAACTCAGTAAAAAAAAAATGAAAAAAAAAAAAAAATATATATATATATATATATATATATATATATATCATCATTATCATTATGTGGTGCCATCGGCACGGATATCCCTGACCCTTTCTCGCCACCTCTCCCTATCGCTCAGCGCTACACCCCATATCCTCATAGAGCAGCTGTATGTAGGTTTGAGCTGGTTGCCTTGCTTTTGCTTGGCCATGTGAAGGGGTCCACATGAATACATCACTTTTGAGCTCATCCCTACTTCTCCAGCAGTGTCCTGCATGTCTAGTTCATCTGATTTGGATAGTTTTCATGATGGGTGGTTGGTGGCCGTATAGCTGCTGTTTTGTGGGGTGTTGCCTCCAGGACCTATTCAATATTGCTCACAGCATTCTTGTGTAATTGCCATCAATCTTTTTCTCCAGCCGTTTAGTTAGCATCCATGTAGTGCATCCATATAGCAGTATCGACATGATTGCTGCTTGGAAGAAACTGCATTTCATTTTATCGGTCAGGTCTGACTTCCAATAGCCTATTGATAGCTGTCTATGCCTTTGTTAGTCGCATGTCGATGTCTGTCTCGGTCAATGAGACACTGCTTCCTAGGTTGGTGAACTTGTCTACCAGTTTCAGAGAGCTTCCATTTAGTGTGGAAATGTCTCCTGTTTGATTATAGCACATATATTCCATTTTGTGTACATTGACATGGAGGCCAATACCTGTGACAGCTCATTCCAGAATATGTAGTAGGGTTTCAGCTTGGGTGGGTGTATTTGCCAGAATCACTATGTCATCGGCGTAGTCAGCGGCGGTAATTGTTTTATCCCTGCCTTGTAAAATTCTGTTGACTGTTCTTTGAGCCACTTCATCACTACAGTTTTTACTTCCTCATCACTGGTAAAATTTTTGCCTTTTAAACCCTCTTTCATGTGTTTAAGAGATGAATAGTCTGAAGGTGCTAAATTTGGTGAGAAAAAGGATGTCCACCTAAATGAGGCACGTGTCTCTCTTGTCCAGATGCTTGAGTGTGGTTGAGCATTGTCATACAGAAGTAGGATGTTATCAACTGGCAAGATTTAGTGCCTTCAGACTATCATATCTTTAGCCTCATGAAAGAGGGTTTAAGAGGCAAACATTATGCCAGTGACGAGGAAGTGAAAACTGCAGTGATGAAGTGGCTCAAAGAACAGTCAACAGAATTTTACAAGGCAGGGATACATGCTCTCATTCAAAGGTGGAACATTGCTATTGAGAGAAGCAGTGACTATATTGAGAAGTAGAAATCTGATTCACAGAGAACCAGCTGCAATTTGATGTATGATACATGTTCCTATGTTGGTAGTTATTCCTGTAAAAGTAAGTTGGTGACCTTAGTCAAGGGTGACCTGAAGGCTCCTTTTTCAATAGCTACTTCACTGAGGTGTAGGAGAGGGTGTTACTCCATTCCTTGGATTGCTCCACTTTACCCTTGATCCTTACCTTATAGTGCTGAGTGGTAAGCATAACGGCATCAAATACCATTTTTTGAGTCTTTGGTATGACTTGATCTGGGATTGAACCCCAATCTCCCCGATCATTGGCGAACACTCTACTCATTAGGCCAATTATTTTTTGACTCATGCTCATATATGTGGCTGTCTCCTTTGTTTGTAGTAGTTATGTTATGATGTATATAGCTCCGTAAAACATGGATACGAAACGGCCCCATGAAAGTGAGGCCGGCTCTGTAGGTTTAGCTCCCTTGAATGTAAATAAACAGTCTCCCTTACTAGATAGCTTGTGTGTTCACATGTTATTTATTATCGCTCGCCATCGGCACCAGAACATGGTATCAGAGTGGGATTTTTTTTCTACATTCGGCGAAGTCATCTCTCCACACCTCGGATAAACACACATTACATCGGAAAATAACTAAAATATTGTATACGCACCGGCAAACTAATCCAACTACTCTTCGGACACCACGTGAACATCATTACACGGCACAAATCGGATACAATACCTCGGAGATAAGACTAATACTTCGGAATCATGGCTTACCCCATTCCACCACTGGAAAAAATGGACATGGACGGCAATTTGAGAGAGAACTGGTCCCTATTTAAACTCTCATGGACAAACTACGCCGACGCTACACGCATTGATACCAAACTGGCTAAAGTCCAGGTAGGAACATTTCTCTCTATCATTGGCAAGGAATGCCTAAAAATTATAAAAAATCTGCCCATGACAGAGGAGGAACGTGTGGACATCAACTCCACCATAAAAAAATTATCAGACTATTTCAAACCTAAATTAAATACGACATACGAATGCTACATATTTAATTCATGCGACCAGGAAATAGGCGAACGTTTCGATGCATATTTGAACAAGCTGAGAAAACTAATAAAAACGTGCAGATACAGCACGCTGGAAGATGAATTACTCCGCGACCGGATAGTGATGGGCACAAATAAAAAAGAAATTCGGACCAGACTCCTCAGTGAACCAGACCTAACACTAGACCGGACAATAGATATATGTCGGAGCACTGAACAAAGGGACAGACAAGTTGACTTGATAGGCAGCAGAAACACAACAGAAACAGTGCATTATACCCAAAAAGCAGAAAAAAGAAAACAGAGACGGGAGCATATCAAGGACTGTAAATTCTGCGGACTAAGCCATGACAAAGGCAAATGTCAGGCCTATGGATTAACCTGCACAATCTGCCTAAAGCATAACCATGTTGCAAGGATGTGCCAATCCCAAGCGCATCCACCATGGTCAAATGAACTGCCAGCACATGCAAAGGTCCGTTACGTCAATGACGAACCTGCCAGCAGTGATGAAAGCATATATGCCTTGGACCCTTTGTCAGACTGCAAACACTACTACACAAACATCCACGCATCCTCCTTAGAAGGCCAGAAAGCTCTAACCCTCAAGTTCCAAATTGACACTGGGGCAAGCTGCAGCACTCTTACTCTTGTGGACTACAAACGCCTCACCACAGCACCCTTACAGCCCTCCCATATAAAGCTGAAGCTGTACGACAATTCCATTCTCCAACCCCTGGGAGCTGTAACACTGTGGTGCGAAGCAAACAACATCAAGAAAAAAGTCCATTTTCAAGTAGTGGACAATAATTCGCCATCCTTATTATCTGGATGGGCCAGCTCTGCACTCCAGCTTATAGCCTTCAACGTTGAATGCGTCAGACACCTGGACGAAGTCAAATCACTCACTAAGGAGGGTGTTCTCGACAACTGTAAAGATGTATTTTCCGGGCTGGGAAGACTACCAGGAGAATACAAAATACAGATTGATAAAAACATCAAACCAGTTCAGAACAACCCCCACAGAGTTCCACTACCACTCAAAATGGAGCTGAAACAAAAGCTGGAGGAATTGGTTGAACAAGGAGTGATAGCATGGGTCACAGAACCGACATCCTGGATCAGCAACATAGTTGTCATTCGGAAACCCCACAAATTGAGGATCTGTATTGACCCATACCATTTGAATAAGGCAATCCAGCGTAACCACTACCCAACTCCAACAGTCGAGGAAATAGCAACAAAGATTAGCAAGGCCAGGCTCTTCTCGGTCGTAGATGCTAAGGATGGGTTTCTTCAGGTTGCACTGGATGAGTTGTCTTCATACTTGACAACGTGTTGGACTCCATTTGGCAGGATATGGTGGCTTAGAATGCCATTTGGAATTAGCTCAGCCCCAGAGGAATGGCAACAATGACTCGACTACTGTTTTGAGCGACTGGACAACACTCAAGTTATCGCAGATGACACCATAATATATGGTTCTGGTGAGAATGATGCGGAGGCCGACAAAAGTCACAACACAGCATTCAGAGCACTTATCGAAAGATGCCGGGAAAAGGGTTTAAAACTCAACCCCAAAAAGTTAAACTTCAAACAAACTTCTGTTAGTTACATGGGACACATCTTCAGTGCACAGGGCTTAGCAGCAGACCTGGAAAAACTTAAGGCAGTTTCGCAGATGCAATGCCCCACAGACATCCTAGGTGTTCAGAGAGTCCTAGGAGTCGCAAACTACCTTGCCAAATTTACACCCAAACTAAGCACTGTATGTGAACCGCTGCGACGCCTACTGGACACGGACTCTGTATTTGACTGGTTGCCACAACAGGAAACGGCTTTCAGTAGGATGAAAGAACTCATCACCCAAGCTCCAGTCCTCCAATATTATGATGTTAACAAGGAAGTCTCACTGGAATGCAATAGTCTGGAGGTTGGTCTTGGAGCTGTAATAAAACAGGGTGGACACCCCATCGTGTATGCGTCCAGAGCACTTACTAAAACGGAGCGAAACTATGCTCAAATTGAGAAGGAATGCCTCGCCATTGTGTTTGCTGCAGAACGTTTCGAACAGTACATCCTCGGCAAGGAGAAGGTGAAAGTATTCTCCGACCACAAACCACTGGAGACTATACTGTCGAAGCCCATCCACACCAGCCCAAAGCAACTGCAACAAATGCGGCTTTGACTTCAGAAATACTCTCTGAACGTGGAGTACAAACCAGAACCACAGATGTATATCAGTGACACACTATCATGAGCCTCATTGCCACCCACTGAGACAGCCAGGGAGGACAAAGCCACCATATTCGAAATACATGAGATCATAAAAAAAACTACAAAAGAAGGAACTGACATGTGGAAAGCCATCCTGGAATGGCACAATGCAATCACACCAGGCATGCGCAGTTCACCTGCACAACGACTCCTATCAAGGCGCACCCGCTCAATGCTACCATGCAAAGCCACGGACTACACGCCCCAAGTACAAATGGATGTACAACAGGCACTCATAAAGAAAAAACAGACAACCAAAAGCTATTATGACCGGCATGCCAAACAATTACCAGACCTCACCATAGGACAACCTATCAGGGTGAAGTGTCATCCACAAAACCCTAACAGCGACTGGACGCCTGGTATAGTCACTAGCAAAGCAGCACCACGCAGCTACATGGTCCAGGTAGATGGACAACAGTACAGGCGAAACAGGATCCACCTGCGTCAACAGGCCACATTTCCTGAACGGGCACCCACTGAGCCCCTGAATATCCGCCCCCGGCAACTAGATACATTGCCCAACCAAACACCAGCTGACCCCCAATACACTCCCATACAAACATGCACATCACAGACACATGAAATCCAAACCCGTAGATCTAGTCGTCCTGTCCGAGTGCCAGCACGATTAAAGGACCACGACCTATCGAAAATTGTGGAGAAAGGGGAAGAAAGGAAAGAGAAAAGAAAAAAAAAAAAAAAAGAAAAAAAAAAGCACATAGGGACTTTACTTTGATTACTCTGAATTTTACTAGCTTCATTCAAAAATGAACTCACACACAATTACAAAGTATGGACTTTTACAGCATCACACATCACCTTGAACTCAGTGTAAACATCACTTGATAAGAGGGATGTTATGATGTATATAGCTCCGTAAAACACAGATATGAAACGGCCCCATGAAAGTGAGGCCGGCTCTGTAGGTTTAGCTCCCTTGAATGTAAATAAACAGTCTCCCTTACTAGATAGCTTGTGTGTTCACGTGTTATTTATTATCGCTCGCCATCAGCACCAGAACAAGTTAGCTCTTTAATATATATGGTGTTCAGCTATGCATGTATTGTGTCAGTGTTGTAGTATTAACAAACTAACATTAGCAGTGAAAACTGTCTTCTTTCGTGTGATAAAAATTATTACTGTTCAAGTTACGTTGAAACACATTAGAAAGAAAGATGGCTTCCTTAAAACAGCCACCTATTTTGCAAGGTGAAATATTGTATGCAGAATGGAAGCAAAATATAGAGATATGGTCTCTATTCCTGAATTTAGCAAAAGAAAAACAAGGCCTAGCAGTATTTTTGTGGCTGCCTTAGAACATATGTGAATGTGTTTGACATTTGGCGATAATGGATATTAGCTGAACAGACAGGTTACTAGTCATTATGGACAAGCGAGATGAAATTTATGTGACAAACACACGATGGCATATATATCATTCAAGGATTTCTATTCCTTCAAAAGGACAGCAGGAGTGAATATAAACAACTTTTTGGTAAAGTATGGATTTTTGAATCAAAAATTGCATAAATTTGGAATTACCAGGCCTTTTTGATTTTGAATGCAGTAAATGTATCTGAAGAAAATGAAAAACTAGGAAGAACAACCTGCACAACTTTAGCACATACAGCAATAAAAGAGGAAGTTAAAACAGTAAATTTCAATCATTAATGAAGTAGCAGAGAACAAAACCTTATTGAGAAAATAAAACAAAACCTGAAGACAAAGTAAAATAATGTGCTGTTTCAAATGTACTTCAACTAATTTTAGTTCTAGAAATGATATTAACACTGTTGTGAATTCAGACTAGGTATATTTTTCTTTGTTTCATGTTGACTCATGTTGTTGAACATTGATAAATGATTCTAATATAGAATGTCCAATCTTGTGAAGGAGACACTAGGTAAGGTAGTCTTGAACTCTGTATATTTATGAGCTGTTGCAGGATAAATTTAGTTTAAAGTATTTTTTGATAGACTAAATGACCAAGTTAAGCAGTTAGTGGAAACTGCTAAGTCTAACAGAACATTTTGTTTTGGTGATGGGGTGGAGGTAAAAGCTATTAAAGCAGTTAAATTTTCAGTAACTTTAGAGGGGTAAAATGTTACAGAGCCTGTACTGAGGCTGATATCATCAAAAATGATTTACCCCAGCTACTAAGTAATAAATCAATGAAAACTGTGAGAATGCTACTGAATTTTAAAAATGACAGCTGCTGGATTTTAAGCAGATATATAAAATGACTGAGGACAACTTCTGGAGATGATAATATTCCACTAATATGCTTTTGGGGTCTGAAAAATCACCAAAAATAGTGTTACATTTTGAGGCTTTATAAAATGTTCTAGAATGGAGAAAAGAAGGCGGGCTAAAAAATTACATAGGAAATTTGCTAATGTATCAAAAGAGAGATTGATATCCTTGGTTAAATGTAGTAGTCTTCCCTGATGAGGAATTTCTTGATTTGATCAAGGATGTCTGTGTTTTTTTGTTCAATTTGACTGAGGTTTAAAAAACCACCTCTTCAACCAGTAATAGGGTTGGCTCTTGGAAGTAGGTTTAATGGCAATGTATATCTAGATTTAAAGGAACATGGACATAACCAATACCAGATTCTACACCTAATTGACACATCCACTAGGTACTCTATTATCATGCTGATTAAAACTAAAAAGAGCGAAGAAATTATTCACAACATATTTTTAATGTGGATATCATATTTTGGAGCTCCCAAATGATTTTTGAGAGACAATAGAGGGGAAGTTTAATAATGAAGGCTACCAATAGTTGAATGAAAAACTGAATATTAAAACATGCACTACAACTGTGGAAAGTCTATTCAGCAATGGTATTGTGGAATGCCACAATTTGATAGTGGCTGAAGTAATGGAAAAACATTAGATGAGAAATGTGAGACAGAAATAGCTCTGGCTTGAGCTGTTAGTGCCAAAAATGCATTTCAAAATCATTCTGGACATAGCCCAAATGAGCTTGTATTTAGATCCAATATAAATACACCCTTAGTTTTGACTCATCAGTTAACTGCATTGGAAGCTGCAACAACCAACAACATGGTTAAAGTAAATTTAAATGCCTTACATGCAGTGAGGAAAAGCTTCATGGAAGCTGAATCAAGTGAAAAAATTTGAGAGTACTGAGATCTAATGTGGATGAAGGATTTGTGACAGGTGACAGTGTCTATTATAGAAGACAAAACTGTGAGGGATGGTGTGGTTCTGCTAAAGTATTGGCTAAGGAAGGTCTGTGTGTACTGATTAGATATGGAGGTGCATTTTACAGGATGCATCTCTATCACTTGATGAAGGTAAAAAGAGTTTAAGGAATGAAGAAAATAAAATTTCTTCAAATGAAATAAATGAGGTTTTGTGGGAAAGAAGATGAAGGACAACATAATAAAAGTCCTAATGGCAAAAGTAAGGAATAGAAAGATAACATGGAAAAACCATGTAGGAATGCAATTGTGGAAAAAAGGAAGATTATGAGCACATAACCAAAATCAACTGGAAAATATATTCGATGGCTGAATATAAAACCAAAAGTGGAAAATGAATAGCTAATCTGTATCAACTGGGATCATGTTAATCAATGGAGACAACTATACCAAGTAACAGATGGAGTAAGTTATCAAGAACATATTGTTTTGAACAAGAACAAGGAAAAGATGTGATAGATTCAAAGAAAAGAGAAATAGAAAATATGGAAATTCATGAAGTATATGAATGTGTGCCTGACATGGGTTAGAAATGTATATCAAGAGGATGGATGATAATGTAGAAATCCAAAGACAATAAGAAGATAATGAAAGCCTACCTTGATGCACGATGGTTATGAAGAAGATTTGCATAACCTGAAAACAGACTCTCCAACATGCAGCCATGAAGCTATGCATCTTGTAATGTTAACAGCCTCGTTATGAAGTGGCAAGTGGAAACTCTTGATTTCACCTCAGCATTTCTGCAGGGTGGTATGCTGGAAAGAGAGGTATTGCTTAGACTACCACCTGATGTATGTCCAGAGTCACAGGTATGAAAGCCGAAAAGATGTATTTACAGATTAAATGATGCACCTTATTCATGATACAAGAGAGTCAACCATAAGTTAACTAACCAAAAGGGAATAGTGAGTGCATAAGACAATGCACTGTTTCTTTGGCTTGATGCAACTGGTAACTTGATGGGTATTCTGGCAATGCAAGTAGATGATTTCATATTCTGTGGAAATGATATATTTCAGAAGAATGTAATCTCAGAACTAAAATAATATTCAAAGTTGGAACACATGAAAATGGAAGCTAAGAATTTTTGGCATTGGATATAAAGCAAATAAAAGATGTGATTACTATTGACCAAAATCTATATACTTCATCTATATCTCCAATAGACATAAAGAAAGGAAGGTCCTTAAGAAAAAAATGATGAATTGAGTCGAGAAAACAGATCTAAAAAGACTGACAAATCAAATGATGTAGGTTGCCACTCAGACTCAACCTGATGTATCATTTGATGTGTGTAGGATGAGCAATGCTGGAAAATTTCTGAAAATGAAGTTACTGTTCGAGGCTAACAAGTCATAACTAAAATTAAAATCAAAGACAGGTTTTACATACTTTGCACAGCTGGGAAAATTTGCGTGTCTGAATATTGCTTGCCATTCAGATGTCACCTATGCAAGCTTGGAGAATGGATCCTCACAGGATGGTTTTATCATTTTTGTTTGTGGCAGAATGAACAGAATGGTGCCGATATGCTGGTCATTAAAAAACTTGACAGGATAACAAAGAGTCCATAGAGTCTTATAGACTCTTGCATTAAGTGGGGCAGCTGATGCTGGTGTCTTGATAGCTGCCATGCTGCAAGAGATATTCACACTACCTAGATTGCCTGAAGTCCTTTGTAAAACAAACAATGCATCTCTGGTAGAAACTTTAAAGTCAGCAAATCTTGTGAGTGACTGGTGTTTGAGAGCTGGTGTAGTCAGAGTAAAGGAAATGATGGCAAAGAAGGAGATCCATATTCAATGGATTAGGAAGTGAGAACAAGTTGCAGATTGCTTGACAAAGGAGGAAGCCTTTTCTGATATCTGAGAGACTTGCTGAACGAATAAACTTTTTTTTATTTTAAATAGAACTGTATTCTTGACAACATCAGCAATGTTGAAATTTGAATTATCTAACTTGGTATCTATATATGATTGTCTCTCTTGTTATTAGCTATCAAATAAATATAGCATTCAGGTAAACATGTGTTGTGTCAGTGCTACAGTATTAGCAAATTAACATCAGAGTGGTAGTACCTCTTAAGGTCTCATCTATGGGTCAAATAGAACTAGTGTCCTGGGTATAACACTAAATTGCATCTGATGGTAAGGCTCCAGTCCTGGAGCTTTGAATAGTGTGGAGTACACCTTCATTGCCATTACTCCCAGGTCCACTATAACCTAGAGAGGTAGTACTTGTTAGGGTCTCATTGATAGGTCAAATATAACTATTAAATCATTTACTATACTTGAAAGCATTGAACTATGTGCAAACAAATGGTTGATGTCAAATTGAACTATTAATATTACATAGCAAGACTTGAAACCATTTAACTGTATGCAAATCAATGAATAATGTTGAATAGAATTATCAATGTTAAATAGCAATGCTTGAAATCATTTAACTGTGTGCAAATAGAGCTATCAGTGTTAGATAGCAGTACTTGAAACAATTTAACAGCATGCAAATTAATGAGCTCTGGCTCATTTGAAAATAAAGTTACCAATAAACTATTTGCTTACAAACTATATATATATATATATATATATATATATATATATATATATATATATAAAAACGAGATTTGGCATTAAATAACCCACAAGGGTTGATATGTCATAAAATACAACCACACCAAACCAAACCAAACAATATATTTATTTTAGGAAGAATAATAGCATGAAACAACTGTTATTAGATTACAAGTGTCAAACATATCTAAAGAGAAATTAACATTTGAAAATGAACAGCCCTGTAAAATAAACCAAATAATTTAAAATTTTTTGATAGTAAATTTCTATCTCAAGAAAATATTTTGTATTAATAGTAAATATTCTGGATGAATTAGCAAAAAGAAGAATTATTAAAATCATACATTTGATTTTTTAAAGATTATGTGTAAGTCATTCTGAAAATTTAAAAAGCAAAAATGGCATTGTAAAAAAATTTACTAAGAAATAATGTTGCAAATTTTCACAATACTTTCCTATTTTGAAATATATCCTGAAATAAAATTGCATTGCAAGCATAAGACTTTCTAAGAGCCTAATTATGTTTAGAATTTAATGTGTTTTAATTATCTATTGATTAGATTTAGTTAGAAGACTTCATCAATTTACTAAAACTCACCATATTATCTTTCATATCTTTTCGAACTTTGTATCCTTTGTACCCAGCTTGAATCTTAGTAGCTGCATCATCTTCATCTTCACCATTTTTATTAGCTGAAATCTCCTGAGCACCATCATTCACATCAGCAGGAGTTCTGAATTAAACAAAAGCAAGTATTATCTATGATATTTGGACAGGTGAAACATCATTCTTTTCTTTTATCAATACACTATCAATTTTTATCAATAAATTCAACAAAAATGTTTACCTTATACAACACTATATAAGCACTTGGGTAAAAGAAAAGGTTTGTACGCATAGACAAAATATTAACAAAAACTGTTATGAAACTCATATTCTGACATTAAGAAGTAAGTTTGATGAATTTCAACTTTGGATGGATATAAAATTATACTGAATTTGAATGGATTGAAATCCAAGCTAAGGTCAGTTTATATTGAAGATTTTGCAAAGCAAGTGTCAAACATCCAAAAAGTCACAGAGATAATATGAGAACTTGAACTAAACAAAGTTCTGGTAGAAGCAACCAAATTACTACATCTAATTTTGATCATAATTGCCACATCTGCTCCCTGTGAGAGATTACTAAAGCATGTAAATAATTATATGAGGAGTAACCAAAGTGAAGAGTGATTAAGCAATTTAGTTTTCATTTCCATGAATTTCCATTTCCTTTTGAAGAAGATGAAGGTAGATCATGGTACAACAAAGTGATCGATGAATTTGTCAAAAAGAAACAAAGAATTGAATTGATTTACAAATAGATTTTAATAACTCATTATTTGTAGATAGTATTATTTTCTCTCATAACTAATACCAGTTATCACCATTGCCAGGGTATTACTAATGGAGGGGACATCAAGTGCAGTGGAGAGGGATATCAATTTTGAAACAGGGCCTGTTGGTAAAAGTGTATTTTCTTACATTAAAACTAGTTCACATCACATACAAAGATGTGAGGGCATGAATAATTTTCTGGGGATGCTAAGTAAGGCTCTCTTTTTCCCTCTAGTTTTGGCAATTAGCCTGTATAATGAACTGCATGCTCTGTTGATTTTTTTTGCTAAATGTTAACTAGTCTAAGAATTAACTTTTTTTGCTATTCTTCTATGATAATCCATATGATGAAATTATCTTACAGCTATTTTGGACCTGCCTTTTCTATATCTACTGCTTTAAAATGTTTTTTTTCAAATCTCCACTTCACTGCACAAGAACGTTTTTGATAGTCCAGGTTAATCTGCCTGATATGCAATAGTTCTTTTTCTTTTGTTAGTTTTATGATTGTGTGTCTCAAAAGTGGAAGTTATTAACAAATTTCCACATTATCCAGTACTAGCTTATTCTACTTTGAGCAACAATTTGCTTTTTGCAAAATCTTATAATAAATTGAGTAACAGTCAATGAGTATATATTTATTCAAATTTAAATAATGATTTCCAATTACTTATGTCTTTGTAAATATGTTATTGGTTGTAAAGTTCTTTGTTCGATAAAATAGTGTTTTTTTAAAATACATAACTACTTTCTAAGATATCATCTTTAAGAATACTGTTATTTCATTAGCAAAATAACAGCTGTGAAAATGACTACCTCTTATACTAGATATCATATCCTGATTCAGATCTTTTACTAGCAGCATCAAATTTGTAAAGAACACTGTCATTTTCATCAACAGACCAAGGTATAAGGTATTAATAGTGGCAACAGAAGTATAAGCAATTAGAAAACACTCTAATCTTGCTTTTCTTTATAGATAATCCAATATAAGGATGTTACTAGATAAGATATTAAAATTTAGGCATATCTGGTATTTTTTATAACAAACATAATATTGTCAAATATTTCTTAGAATGTTGCTATGCTTATGGTAGAATGGTAACTGAAAAGAATGCAAGAATTCAGGTTCTCATATTTTGAAGATTTTATACAGTGAAAGCTTTTTGATTGAACAGTATAAGACCAAATTCTGAAAGGTGATGA
Source organism: Sepioteuthis lessoniana (assembly GCA_963585895.1). NCBI lineage: Eukaryota > Metazoa > Mollusca > Cephalopoda > Myopsida > Loliginidae > Sepioteuthis > Sepioteuthis lessoniana. The sequence continues at coordinate 60,077,515 of OY757915.1, forward strand.
GGAAGCTCATACCTGTGTGTGTAGTTACTAAATTCATACAAAGACTTGATATTGGAAATAAAATAGCATAAAGAAGAAATCAAATAAAAATATGGTATACAGTGTGGATATGCAAATGTAATGAAAATAGATATTGATAGGATTCTAAGATTTTAATGCTAAACTATGCTAAACTATGTGTATTCTATAAGACCATTAATAGAGTTCACAAAAGAAAATTCATTGCTAGTGACTCAGATATTTATCAATAGTTGATAATAAATACCTTTTTACATGTATAACACCAATATCTAATAGCAAATGTATAGGTTTGAAGGACAAGAATAAAAAAAATAACAACAATCTCCCTACTTTATCTAGGCAATTTTGGGCTCTAAAACATTAAGATAGTATTCAGATTCAGTAACATTTTAAACAGTTACCATACCCATGTTATAAATATACCAGAGCAAAATATGAGCACGAATGTGATGTCTAATATCACATACAAGTATGGCAGAGAGTATAAAGATGAAATTAATCATCAGTCAGAAATAAGGCAAGCAGAACATAGAAAAAGTCATCAAGAAATTATGAAATTAGGATTGCCTGAACAAGGATGAAAGAAGGGGAATACCAACTCTTATGAAACCAAATTAAAATAAAGAACAATACTTAAAAATAATAAAATAATTAAAAGAAAAAAGGAATACATGCTATACTTAAAAAATAGTAAAAGAATGAATATTATGTAGGAGTTTCTAATAAGAAAAGTCCTTTGGCTCTCAAATACCACAAACTGAATTTTCAATAGGATTCTAATTAGTGAATAAAAGCATTGATCTCATTTCATGAAATCTGTGAATCTAATATTTGGTTAAATAGCACAGGAAGTATGAGATCATTATCCACAAGACAAAAAAAGAGCTCTACTTAATGATATTAAAGAATAGAAATTCTCTCTGAGAAAAAATGTATGTGAAAAAAATTTCTATATAGTTGATCAGTTTATGCTATTAAGCATAAATATCTAATACTTTTCTGTCTAAACTCTATTACAACATTTACTCTATAGTATGAATAAGATTAACTGTAAGGTAAGAGCTGCTATTAAATTATCTATACATTTCAAAGTGATACCCTATATATTTACTTCTGTCATATTCAACTATGGATGTTACCATAATAAGTGATATTAATTAAGAAGCAACAATCACTTTAAAATATACAAATTCTTAATATAAACTTTTATAAATGCCACAAGTCTACACTTAACAATGCATATTTTTAACAGATTCAGTTATTTTTTATATTATTATTATTATTATTATTATTATTATTATTATTATTATTATTATCATTTTACTCCTTGAGAGTTTTTTACATCAACATTAGCTGATGGTCTTTCTCTGAAGTTTGAGTGACAGCAAGTCTCCTCAAGTCTCCAGGACTCTTCTCAATATTCTGGCCGTTCTCTACAATGTAGTAGTTTGGATGGTCTCCACTCTTCCCCTTTATTTCCAAGTCCTCCAGTCACTTTAATATATTATTATTATTATTATTATTATTATTATGATGTCATGGTAACAAGTAACACAAATTATCTCCAATAGTAACTGTAAACAAGGTCTGAAAGAAACCATTCACATACACACAAAATAGCTCAGGTCATAGTACTTTATTTCAGGATATAATCCTCCAAGTATAGTTAAATGTTTGTGTGAGTATATACATATTTTTTTTAACATTTTCTCCTTTAGTAAGCCATGATTTGTGCTCCACCCTGAATCTGATAGGAAAACAACAGTGTAATTCTTATTAAGTTACACTGTTACCATCTCTCCTGGGTGTGGAGCCAAAATCCTGGTAATATTACAAGAATAATTGTACAACTTTCATAGATCAGTGCTCAGTTTTTGGCATGATTTCAAACTTATTTGCATACTGAATTGGGAGAGAAATAGACATAGACATTTTGAGTGTAAAATCCACAGAGAAAAAGATGAATATCTGTATCAATAAATGATAGTTCTGTTTGTACTAAATCTTATAATGACATGGTCTATTGATGTAAGTTTTGGCATGAAAACCCACTAAAAATCCACTAAATAAACAAGCAACATGAGTGATTATTTAAAGTACTCAAAGGAAAAAAAAAACAAAACAAAAAAAACACATGAATTCTTCAGCTGTAAATATGGCAAATTACTTCAAGAGAACAGAATCTAAATACACTGTCTTTAGGTATGTGCATGCACTTTTTTTTACATTAACACCTAAAAGTTGCCAATTTTTAAAATTCACAAAAATCAATTATCTGATTTTAATAAAAATTTTTTTTACTTATGTAATAAAAACAAATAAAAAAAGAAATTTTGAAGTTGACAAGTTTTTAAATCACTTTCATTAATAATTTAATTCATTTTTTTAATTGATGAAAAAATTAATCAAATGCAACAAAATAATTTTTACAATTAAAAAAAAATTGTTCCATGAACAAGGAATGTTTTGTTTACCTTTTTTAAAACAAAATATAAAAAATCTTTTTAAAGAAGCCTTACTTTTGGAATTTTAAAAACAGAGATCATCATCATCATCATCATATCGCGCTGGTAGCACGGATATAAAAAACAGAGATAATAAAATAAATATTGCTCAATTTCTAAGTATTGTTTGTTTACTTATATTTTTAGTGGTGCAATAAGTTAAAAAAAAGAAAACACTCACATTGATTTCTTTTTTTGAGATTTTTTTCAAACTGACAATTCTTATTCAAATTCTTCCACTTACTGTAACAGGCTGCTATTTAAATGTAAGAACAATAAATTTATAAATATGACTGAAATGGTAAAAAATATTTTGCACAACTATTTCTTATAAATTTTTATTTTTTTTGTAAGTGTTTTTTTTAATAAACTAGCAAGGATACACAAGGATACCCAGGGAATTACTTCATATGTGACAATACTAATAGCACAAAGAATTTTCAATAAAATTAAATAACATACAAGTTTAAGAGTGTGTTTTTTGATGTGTTGACATTTTCAAAGTCTGTGTCCATGCACTATTCTATATCAATAAATAACAATCCTCTTTATATGTTTGTGGATAAAAAACATTAAAATGACATGATGCCTTACTATTATAATTTATGGCATGAAGACCCGTCAGATATCCATTTAACATAAAGGATATATGAAGTGATCATATGAAATAGACAGACACTTATTACACCAATAAGTATGTACTGAACTTTGATAGCAAAAATAAATTTAAAATGTTGATATTAAGTCTTTCTTTTTTTTGCCAGAAAGAAGTCATCATAAATTTCTGTCAAAAAACAAAAAAACTTCAAAAAAACTATTTTCAGCTATCATAATTTATACTGTGCCTCTAATTGCTCAGTTTCTGTGTTTTGCTTGCATTACTTTACAAACCATTGACTAACTCAGATACACCACCCACACACTTTCAAATATATAGAGATTGAAAGAATAAGAATATTCATTATATTTGAATCTTATGATAGAATATTAAATGGTATATCTATAATGTCTGCAGATTAACCTACCAAAAATATCATCCAATGAATAAGCACATGCAAAAGAATAAAAATGTATAAAAAATTGTTGATTGCTCTAGATATTTTCCCTATATCAGTCATCTATTTATTCAGCATCCTTACATTTAAATGATAAAATCTCTGAGAGCAAAATTAAGTAAAAGAATTTAAACAAGAATTTTCCATTTGAAAATACCTTTAAAACAAAAATCATGTAAATATGTTTTCTCTTTCTACAGACCATATCCCTAAAATATAGCTTAATAGATGAAACGAAAAAGTTACCTAGAAAAACAATATTTACAGTATTATCCCCATTTTTAAACTTCCAAAAGTAAAGCATCCCTATAAAGAGTCGTATTTGGTTTTAAAAAAGGTAAACAAAACTTATTCCTTCATGAAATCATTTTTTTAAATATAAAAATCATTGTGAACCATTTAATTTAACTTTAAAAAAATCAATTCTATTAAAGTGTGAGGGAAGGTCGAAATATGAAGAAAGAACAGAAAAAACATAAAAATTTCAAGTAAAAAATTCTTCCAAAAAAATTTGTCTTTTATTAAAATGCAATGATTTGTTGATTTTTATGAATTTCTAAAATAGCATTTTTTCGGAATCAATGTCAAAAAAAGTGTATGTGCATACCTACCATCTAGCATCATAAATGATATTTCAAGCTGACATTACACAATGAGTTTTAGATATTCCATTTATCTAAAAGATGTTTTATAGCAGGTAAAAATTGAAGGATATTTTTTGCTGTAAAAATAGAATGCAATATTTCTTTAATTTTTTTCTATAAAGTTATTTGATTTACTTTAATCCATGTAAATTTTAAGTCATCTTTCCTTTTCAAGTGATAAACTTACTTTCTATCAAGTTTGAAATGGTGAACATTTCCAAAATTATATGAATTGTAATTTGATCAATAAATCCTTTATGCTTTTAGTAAAGGAGGAAATTCTGATATCAAGTTTCTTTGAAGAAATAACATAGAATCAAAGATATTTTGTTTCAAAAATTTTTAAACAATGTATACATAGCATAGGAAATTGTCGAATTTCAATAACATTTTCAGTAGTCATTTAACAAAGAGTCAATTTCTTTTTATAAAGACATCTCTACTCCAAATTTCAGAAAAAAAATATTTCTAATTGTGGCAATAGCCCTCTTAATTGATTTGGTGATTTATTTTATTGATAAAATTGTGCATAAATGCAGACTTTTGAAATGTCTTCAACAAATGAGAAAACTCACCCCCAAACTTGTATAAAGTTTGATTTTATCAAAAATTCTGTGAAATCATTATTGCCATATATGAAATATTTCTCTTATAAAAAATAGATTTCTAGATATTTCATTTCATTTTTAAACATAGTCATTTTGAAAAAAATATAACTTTTGAATAATTTTGTTGTCTAATTTTGAATAAAATTATTCCTGATAGTTAAATAAATGTGAAAAAAGCAAAAGTAGAAATGAGCACAATTCTGTGATAGTTTTCTAGTTGCAGTATCCAAATTGAAATATTTTTTGTGATAATAATGACATTTTTATGTTATATAATTATCATTTCCATAAAATCTATTTTAAGAAATATCTTTTAATAAAACCATTAAGATATATAAGACTATTAGAATTCGTGTTAATAGTATGATAACTGATTCATAAATCTAATATAGCTCTCAGTTTAAAATAATTATGTTATTCAATATTTTATCTAAATAACAAAGGCATTATGATAACTATACCTTCCAAATCAAAACCTCAGTTACAAATAGACATTCATTATTAAGGAAAAAAAATCAACAATCAAAAAATTGGTAACAAATTTTGAATTTGGCACCTGACTATTAAAATTGGGTGTTCAAAACAAAACTGAATCATCAGGAGCAGATTTTTAAATATTCATATCACTGTTGTAGTTGGGAACAAGTTAGATGACAACTAAATCTATTAAAGAGCCAATAGAAATTCATCACTTCTTTCTCGTTTTAGAACAAAAGTGGACCCAGTTATCAAACATAAACAGAAGAGGATTCAAGTCAAATGTTCAATTGCAACAGATGACAATATAGAAAGAATCTTCACAGCCACCTCTTTCAAAATCTTTTTCTCTCTACCCACCCAAAACATAAATAGCAGTTAACATGCATAAACATTAAAAACTTGACAATTACTACTATGTTCAGTTTACATTGATACATACATGTACATTTTTTTTATTTAACAGAGACATTCTTAATACTGAACCATTTTACTTTCTTTAAATTTTAACTTACTAAAGGACTGTCTGAAAGAGGTAATGTTTTCACTTAAATTGCTTGTCTTTATTTGTTCATTTTCACTGCAAAGTTATATAAATATGTATATATGTTAACAAAATCAAAATAATCTTATTCGCATTATGCTTTGATTTTAAATATATGGGGAATAATGATTTCTGGAAACTGGGATGACAGAGTCTTTCCAGTATAATTAGTAAAACCCTGTGATTCAATATTGTATACAGATACTAAGACTGTAAGATTTGAAGCAACTATAAAAGTTAAAATTTATATTCTCAGGGACAATAAAGAACTTATTTGAAGTGATAAATGATCCAGTGAAACTTTTGTTTTCATTTTTTGATAGCAAAAATTTCAATATGATTCAAATTTAGCGAGTATTTTTAGCCGGAGTTTTTGTTGTTGTTAGCGAGGAATGGTTGTAACGTGGGTGCGTGTTTACGTTGAGTTGTTTCCTCGCTAAGAGTGTAAGGTCTTTTGCTAATTGTAGTTAGGTATTAAAGGAAGGATGAAGAAGAAGTAAGATGGCGATAGTCGAAATGTTTTTATGAATGGTTTTTATTTGCAGCATGGAATATTGGGTTTGCTTTTGGTGCTGCAAGACTCGTGGAGAGGTTGTGTTTTTGAGATGAAATTGAGTTATGAGAAGTTGAGAAGTTTGAGATGGCAGCATGTGTCGTCAGACATGTGAGGGATTGTGTTCGTTGTAGTTTAATGAAAGACATGTTGCAGTTGTAGGAATTGAACTTTGTGTCTGGTATTTGGGGAGAGTATGCATTGTCTCCATTAAAGTGGCCCAGAGGTGAATTAGTAGCTAGGTGTCATGAGCGGAATAAAAGCATCGCGTTGACATAGCCAATTTTTGGGGTGACATAAAGTTGTGCCTGAGCGAGGCATGTTGAATGCATCTAATTTATATTCAACTGGGATTCCTTGCAAGGAATCCATGAATTAGATGGGTTCCCTCATGTGTCCATGCTGCTGCTAGAAGAGCCCCCAGTGAGACGTCTGCACTGGGCGGCATTGTCCAGCTAAAGAGTGTTGCTATTGCTATTGAAGAGCGGCCAGTATGACGCCTGCACTGGACGGTGTTCTCCAGCCAAAGAGAATGGGTTTGGCAGCTTACTCAATTTGCTGCCCGGAAATGAAAGGTCTGGGCTGAATAGGATAGGTCATCCTGATTGGGTGAAATTAAGTGTCGAATTAAATTGCGCGCCAAACCAAAATACAAAATTTTCCCTTCCACAACACAAACGACTACAATATTTTAATGAGTTCATCTAAACTCATTGTATAATATTCACCTAAAGTAACTTTGTTTTATCTATAACTTCCTTAGCATTTTTTACCAGAAAAAAATAAAATTCAAAAAATAATTTCATATTCATATGAAGAGATAAACTTTAACAAAAATTTCTAGGAAGTAATTATAATATTTAATTAGACATTCTAGGCAAATACTAATATAGAATACTCTGTAATCTTTATATAAAATGAAAAATACTCTGTTCATTTTATTATAGCTCTCAATATACATATGTAATAAAAAAAGGGATAAAAAAGTGATACTGTAAGTTGAATTTTAATAACTTTTGTGAAACGTTAAGAGAGATTTTTGTCACTGAAAAACTCTGCATTATCCAGAAGTGAAATTCATATAGATGTAGATGGTCATAGTTGGAAAATTTAATTATAATTGGATACTGACAACTAAGTTCAAATCAAAAAACACTGTCAAAGTCTTATATAACACATTATATTGCAACTTATACCTAAATAAAATCTTTAAATAATTTTTAGTTTCCTTTCAGATTCATTAATTTATATCATCTGAATATCAAAATCAGAATATGGCCTCAGATATCAATTTTGCATGTAAGCATTATGTCATTAATATTTTTCCTTACAACTTAGAGATTCCTTAAACTGGAAGTTCAGTTCTGTAGGCTATTTTACAAACAATTGGAAGAGGCTAGTAGAATTTGATAAGACATCTAATTTGCTTAGAGAAGCTTGATAGTTTGTGAGATATCCTTTTCAATGCACTGATAATCTAATTAGACCAAAGTAGCTTGTTAAATGTGTCAGAATTTAGTCTAGTTTTTCGTTCATCTCATACTTTATTAAAATAATCAAATAAAAATTCTAAATGAATCTTATTTATTTTTATCCATGAAATAGAAAATTTTAATTTCATTATATACAGCTAAATTACTATTTTATTATCTATGAAATTTTAATGCTAGAAATATTTGAATATTCAATTAACTATTAATAATTTATTGTTAGCATTAAGGCTTTATCCAAAAATTCACACTATGTTGTATTTTTTTTTTAAATTAAGATAAATTTAGACAGACAAGGCCAGTTGAATAAATTTATATTTTAAAATATTGCATTCTTCCACTTCCATATTAATGAGCATAAACATGTATTTTTACTAACTCTAGGTATCATATTTAAAATTTTGGATATGGTCTACATTATGTCTAAAACTTCTAATACTGAAAGACATAGTAATATCAAAATTTCTGACATAAATGCATAAACAAAAAACTTAAATGACTAAGATGACTGATTCATCTAAATTTATAATGTGTATGATATTTAGATTTTGTTTGTAGTCTGAAGTAATTCACGTGTTTTTAGAATCTTTTAAATTCAAGTGAATACTGTTTAATACAAAATATTTAATTAAAATCAACCTGAATATCTTTGAGAATATGGTACCAACAGAGACTCCTCTGATGAATATCAACTTATTTAAACAATCCACAAAGCATTTTATCCTGAATTAGCATTTGTAAACAAGCATATAAATTATCTAAAAATATATTATTCAATGGTTTTTATAATTTAATCCCAAATTTGTTGACTTAATAGATATTAGGTGTGTGCAAAAGCTCCCAGTGCACTCCTTTTTTTTGAAAACTAAATACACTGTAGAAACCATTTAAAATTTTTTTTAAATTCAAATTTTGTAACACATTTAATATTTTTAACATAACTTATGAGATCTGGCTACACATGACAAATGTCTTATGTCTTTCCAAATTTGAAAAACTTAAATTTAAGTGTTTAAACTTATACAATAGTTTTATAATTCTTAATAAGTAGAAAATATTCCAAAAGAATAACTAATTCTTAAACATAATTTTGCTACTAAATTAAACTATTTATAGCACTTGGACAACACAAATTTTTCTAGTACAAAACTGATTTGGAGGAATATATCCTTGTGTGTGTGCTTTAAACTAGAGTTTTCATTCTCTTTGATATATAGCATTTTGTCCTATCACTAAGCAATACAAAAAAAGTTAGGTATCAAAATGACAAAAAATATGTCAAGTTGCCCATATGCTAATTATAGATTTGGAGAATGAATAGGAGGACTAATATGGCGAGTTGTTTCATAGAACAATAATTACATATCACTAGAATGAGATATTGATACAAATGAATTCTATTATGGATACATTAAAAAAATAAAACATATGAATAAGAGATACACTGACACATGATACAGTAGCAAATAAAATATAACAAAGAAAATAGTTAAAATAACACACACATCTAAGGTAGTGTAAAGTTAGCATTTGTAAATGTTAGATCTGAAGTTTTACGCAAGGCATAAATGTCTAACTTTTGTTCCATGTCAGCTGATCAAATATCTAAAATATTTACCAGCTAGGACACAAAATCTACCAACTCCAGTTTGAATTCCTAAGTGATTCCACAAACTTTACAAGTATGATGTTGGCAGCTTGAGTAAAATCCCATTTGTGTTAGTTTGAATTAAGATTTTTACTGTAGTGAAATAAATAATCTAACCAATTTTCAGGACAGAAGTTTTTTTTTTCTCTGCTCTAATTACTTAAGAACATATAACAATACTTCAAGTTACTTCTTTCTGATTTAAAATTTGGTTCCATTGCTATGTAAATGTGTTAACAAGCATCATCAACATATATAAGAAATTGAACACTTCTCAGTTATCAGTTCTGCTAAAAAAGTGCTACTTATTCTTCCAAATTTTCTTTAAAATTAAAAGAAAATTGCTTTTCTTTATTTTAAAATTAGATATTTTTGAAAAACATTTGCATGATAAATCCATGACAAATAATTCTTACTAAAATGAAATCTGTGATAGAACCTGAGATTATACTTTCATTATCTCTTTGCATTAACACTGAAAGCATTTATAATTGTTGTTAGATCCTTAAAACTGTTCACTAGAGTTCTATAAGACTTAAAATTAGAGTTATCATTTTTCTAATTAGATATACAATATTAGGAATCACCAATTTGGCACCTAGGACAAAATTGTTAATCATCAACTTTTATTCTACTTCCTTTTCATCTCTTTGCAGTTTCTCAGAATATGGTTTGCTATGTTATCCTTTCTTTATTTTCCTAAAAATATGTTAGAATTTACTCAACTTATAAGTCTTGATTAATTTCTTTCCAAGCAACACTAGGTATCCTAGCTTGTTAACAGATTAAATTTTACTTTCTTGCAGAAGTAGAAACATTTTTCATAGTCTGCAAAGCATAACAGACCAAGCAGAATAACATATGATGAAATGTAGTGAGGAATGGGAGAATTTTAATTATTGCTTACCATAACTTTATTTAGGAATATTGACTGTTATTTCATGAAGTAATTTCCCAAGAGATTGGCTGCTTAAATTTTGATTTTAAAGTTTTGACAAATATGTTTGACAAAGATTAACTATTAAGTAATCAAAAGGTTATGAATAAAGTAAAAGAATTAATTAAGTATTTGAAAGATATATCTATGAGGTGTATTAAAAAAGTATTGTAACTGGTTTCATCACTTTCTTTCAAATTGGCACTGACTCATCTAGACAGCAGTCCAGACATCACTTTATTAAATAAACTGCTCAATTGAGCACATGTCTACTTTTAAGTATCTTTTATTATATTTTTTTTTATTTATGCATTAAATTTTCCCCCAAACCAGACAAAACTTGTTCTTAAACATTTGAAATGCTGAAAGATTATGGACATGATGAAATGAGCTGTGCCAGAGTCTTTGACTGGCATCATCATTTCAAGGAAAGAACATTATCAATCAAAAGTGATGAGCATCCAAGAAAATCTTCCATCAGAAGAAAGGCTGAAATGGTTAAGAAGATGAATAGAAAATCCATTATTAGAGAACTTTGTGATAAGGTGGACATATCCATCAGGGTCATGTCAAGCCATTCTTACAGAAGATTTGGAGGTGAGATGCGTTGCAGTCAAATTTGTTTCATGGATTCTAATGCCAAAGCAGGAGTTTTAGATGACCACAGCAACTGATTTGCTTCAATTTACAGAAACTGGTGAGGACTTTTTGAAAACCAGCAAGTGACAAAATATGAGGAAGTTTTGATAATCACCAAAATCAAAAAAGTTCAACAAGTTCAATGCAAATTCAGTGTTGCACATGCTTTTTCTTTTTTTTTTTTTTTAAAGGACATAATTCACCATGAATGTGCTGAAAAAGACCAAATTGTTCATCATCATCATCAGCTGGTACCATTGGCACGGATATCCCTGACCGTTTCTCGCTACCTTTCTCTATCATCCATTGCTTCCGGCAGGTCTTCAGGGCTACATCCCATATCGGCACAGAGCTGCTGTATGTAGGTTCTAGCTGGTCATCCTGGTTTTGCTCGTCCATGTAAAGGAGTCCACAGGAGTATGTCACTTATGATTTTGTCCCTACTTCTCCAGCAGTGTCCTACATGTCTGGTTTGTCTGACTTGGATAGTTTTCATGATGGGTAGGAGGTAGCCATACAGCTGCTGCTTTGTGGGGTGCTGCCTCCAGGACTTGTTCAATATTGCTTGCAGCATTCTTGTGTAGTTGCCGTCAAGCTTTTTCTCCATTTGTTTAGTCAGTGTCCATGTAGTGCATCCATACAGCAGTATTGACACAATCGCTGCTTGGAAGAAACTGTGTTTCATTTTATCAGCCAGGTCTGACTTCCATATAACCGATAGCCAATCGATAGCTGTCCATGCCTTTGCTAGTTGTATGTTAATGTTTGTCTCGGTTGATAAGACACTGAGCTACCGTTTAGTGTGGAAATGTTGCTTCTTTAATTAAAGCACATATATTCCATCTTGTCTGCATTGACATGGAGGCCTATGCCTGCAGCTACTCATTCCGGACTATGTAGCAGGGTTTTTGCTTGGGTAGGTGAATTTGCCAGAAGTGCTATGTCATCAGTGTAGTCCGCGTCTGTAATTGTTTGTGCAGGGTACCTTCTGCTTCTTTCCTTGAAACCGTTTTCCTTCATTTTATCAATAGATGTTCTAAGTACATAGTCTAGACAGATGATAAAGAGGTATGGGGCTAATGTGTCTTCTTACAGTAGACCGGCTATAATATCAAAGTAGTCTGTGTCTCCCACCAGGAAACAGACTTTTACTTTTGTGTTTCTATATAGCATCATTATGGTTGTGACAGTTTCTTTGGTTAGGCTGTAGGTGAGTAGTATTTGCTCCATCTTTCCTCTGTGTATGGATTTAAAGGCCTTGGTAAAGTCAATGAATAATATTGTTGCCTCTAAGTTTTTTGCACGTACACATTCAAGAATTCGACGGAGAGTCAAAATTTGTGATGTCATAGATCTATTCCTCCGAAAGCCATTTTGGTTCTTCCTAAGTATGTTCTCGATTTTGGGTTCTATGCGGTTGTGTAGTAGAGCATTGCATATCTTGGCTGCTATGGATTTAAGGGTTATACCTCGGTAGTTCTTAGTTAATCCAAGGTCACCCTTTTTAGGGAAGGGGAGGATGCCTCCCTTCATCCATCTGTCAATTGGTTTTTGATTATATACGGCATTACAGTGTCAGAGCAGTATGTCATTGAATTGCCTGGTCTTCCATACTTCTGGGGGTATTTCATCAAGCCCTGCTGCTTTTATATTTTTAATTTTTCTTAGTACTGAGTCAAGTTCTTCTTGCATAATGTTTAATTGTTTACTTATAATTCTTGTGATTGCTTGATGTGTGACTTTCAAAGGGTTTCCAAGTATATTCTTGAAATGTTGTTTCCAGAGGTGTATTTGTTCATGTTGGTTGGTAACTTTCAGTTTAGCTTTCACAGTGCTCTTCTTTCTGCTCACTTCATTTACCATTTGCCATGCTATCCTAGATTGTCTATCTTCAATTGAGTCATTAATCTTATCGATCTGATTTTGTATGTAGTCTGTTTGTTCTTTTAGGTAGATGTTAGCTAATTCATTTTGTGCCTTTTTAAGTTTCAGGGCATTCGTATTGGTTGGGTTCTTATTGCATTTGGAGGTAGTTTTCACGTCTGCAAGCTTTTTCCTAACCACTAATGTCTCTCATGGGACTCTAGGTTTAGTTCTTTGTTTAGCTGGTATGCATTCCACAGCTGCATTGACGAAATTCTCATGTTCGTCATTTGGAGTATGTGTTTCTGTCTTCTCCTATAGTGGATCGAATTTGTTTCTTAGTGTTAACACATATTTATCTCTAATATCCCTGTTATAAAGTAGGGACCAATCACTGTGTACAGTGGTTGTTGTTTGAGTCGCATTCTGAATTGTCATGGCAAAAATACAACTGAGCGTATTTTTCCCATGACAATTCGGTGATCGGAGGACACACCCTCGAATAAGGAGTAAGCCTCACAATTCAATGTGCTATTATTCCATTTCTTATTTATAAAAACATAGTCTATATGTGCTTTAGTATTATTTGCATGTGTGTAGGTCAGTAGTTTCCCCTCCCTTTTCTGAAATTTTGTATTGAGACATGTTAATCTATTTTCAAGAATGAAATCTGTTAGATGTTGCCCATTTCTGTTTACCAAACAAAATTACATGAAAGTTTTGTATTGTCTCCATGATGTTGAAGTCTGAGTTATCTAACCAGATAGTTGTAAATACAGAGTTATGTCCCTTGTTTTTGTATAGTCTTTTGGGTTGGAATAAATATGGAAGTCAGTCTAAGTCTAATGTGTTTTCAAAGTTAATATGGACGTGTAAAGAAAACATTAGTAGCATGAGGCTATTTTCTTTCAAACGACAGTGATAATCATTGTTCAAGTTACATTGAAGTACATTTGAAAGAAGAATGGCTTCATCCATGAAACAGCCCCCAATTATACAAGGTGAAGAATTTTATACAAAATGGAGACAAGACCTACATGTGTGGACTCTATCTATAATGTTGACCAAAGAAAAACAGTGTCTGGCAGTACTTTTGTCATTACCACAGAACATATGTGAGTGTGTTGAATATTTGTCAACAATGGATATTGGCTGAGCAGAAGGATCAAAAATAACAACGGACAAATTGAATGAAATATGCTTATGAAACCTGAATAAAAGCTCATAGGTGGTGCCTTCAATAAGTTTCCAGACTTTTTTTGTACACGCATTTAAAATTGTCATAGACTCTTGAAAATTCACTATGTTATTACTATACATATTATGTGATGACTGACCAATTTTTATGATTTCAGCTTCAAATGAACAGCTACAGCAGCAATTGGAATACACCCTACCTAAGCCTGATTGTCACAGCTGATGAATTTCAAAAATGCAATCTGGACATGAGGACACTTTAGAAGAATGATAGGCAATAAAATTCTGTTTTAAAATTGGAAAAAAGGATGCCATAGAAACGTATGGAATGCTTCAGACTGCTTTTCGACCATCTTGGATGAATCGAGAATCAGTTTTTGAGTGGCATAAGAGATTCAAGGAAGCCAAGAGAGTCTGTGAGGAATGATGAGAGGTGTGGGAGGAGTAAGGAAGTCAATACACCACAGTTGATTAGCCAAAGGGTTAGGGTTAGGGTTACTATGTTGAGGTTTTAAGGGAATTCAGGAGGTGATTCTGTCGGAAGAGGCCAGCACTCTTCAAATCGGGTCAGTGGCATTTCCACCACGACAATGCATCAGTCCACAATTCCATACTTGTCACAGACTATTTGACTAAGATGGGCATCAAGACAGCTCCTCACCTTCCCTATAGTCCAGACCTTGCTCCCAATGACTTTTGGTTATTCCCTTAGCTCAGAGGCTGTCGTTATGAGACAATTGAGGAGATGAAAGAGGCTCTGACGAAGGTCATTGACACACTAACATAAGAGGACTTCCATGGGGCCTTCCAGAAGTTGTTGGAACGATACAAGTGCATTGCAGCCAGAGGAGATTACTTCGAAGGGGATTAGAGTTTCATGTGTGTACTATCAATAAAAGTGCCCATATGAAAAAAGTCTGGAAACTTATTTAATGATCCTCGTATATTGCTTTCAAGAAATTCTCCTACAAAATAGATATTGACATAAATATAAATGACTTTCTGGTGCATTATGAATTTTTGTATCAGAAATTACAAAAATTTGATACGACCTTCCCTGATGGAGTGCATTATTTTTTTGTTTTAAATTCAGTGAACTTGTCTGAGGAAAAGGAAAAATTATTAAGAACCACGTGTGCAAGTCTCAACTATGCAACAATGAAAGGAACATTAAAAAAAGTGTTTTCTGACATATCGTCACTAGAACACAAAAATGTTCCTGCTGTTAAAGAGGAAGTGGAAATGATAAATTTTAATCATTACAGGAATAGCAAGGAAAAAAATCTTATTGATGAAGCAATAAAATAAATTCCAAAGACAGACCAGGTAAGATAATGCGTTATTTCAAATGTAATTCAGCTAAACATTTTGCATGTGACTGTAAAGGTTTAAGAAATAATATCAACATTGTCATGGACTTAGACCAGGAACTTGTCTGAGGAAAAGGAAAAATTATTAAGAACCACGTGTGCAAGTTTCAACTATGCAACAATGAAAAAGACATTAAAAATACAGGAAAGTTTCCAAAAATGAAATTACTCTTCAAGGCCAACAAAGCATTACAAAATTGAAATCAAGGACAGGTTCCATAACCTTTCTTCAGCTGGGAAAACCATTAGCTTTGAATATTGTTTGCTATGCAGATGCAACCTATGCTAGCTTGGAAGATGGATCTTCACAAGGTGGTTTTATCATTTTTTGTGGTACAACGAACAGAATAGCCCTGATATGTTGGTCATAAAAAACTTGACCGAGTAACAAAAAGTCCATTAGCCTCAGAGACTCTTGCATTCAGTGAAGCAGCTGATGCTGATATATTAATAGCTGCCATGCTTCAAGAGAAATTCAGATTATATAGGCTGCCTGAAGTCCTTTGTAAAAAAAAAAAAGATAGACAATGCATTTCTGGTAGAGACTTTAAAGTCATCAAATCTGGTAAGTGACAGGTGTCTGAGAATTGATGTGGCTAGAGTGAAAGAAATAATGGCAAAGAAGGAGATCTAAACTGAATGGATCAAAAGGAGAGAATAGGTTGCAGATTGCCTGTCAAAGGTGGGAGCCTCTTCTGAAAGAAGAGACTTGTTGCCTGAATGAACTTTTCAAAGATATTTTATTTCAAATAGAACTGTATATTTCATAAAAGACTAGCAATGTTGAAGTCTGAGATATCTAACTTGACTGTTGTAAATAGTTATGTCCCTTGTTTTTGTATAGCCTTTTGGGTTGGAATAAATATGGTGGTCAGTCTAACATGTGTTGTCTAATATGGAGTTGTAAAGAAAGCACATGATACTGTGCATCATAAACATCCAACCATATAGTCTAAGGATTAGTAGCAGATTCACCAGAAGTTTTTGGTGAAACACAGAATTGTACAAGTGTAACATTCTTCATACTCATCAAATATAGCTTTTTGCAACATTTTTTTGTTTTCTAAACTGCAAATTTATCTAAAAAAGGATAGATTTGAGGACATTTTAGACATTAAAAGAAATACAATGGTGCAGCTTCATACCATTTCAAAAGAGGAGTTTCAGAAGTGCTTCATCTAATGGAAAACTCACTGGAATAAGGAAACTGTTTTGAAGAAACTTTGAAAACACCCCATGCATATATATACGTTTTATACATACACATATCTTATTAATATGCAAATATACTGAAATAATTTGGTTATAAACAAATAAAGAATATTACTAATAAATGATTATGTATAATTGTGCTAAAACAATGAATCATTCAATTTCAATACATGAGTAGTGATTAATAAATGTTCTACTGGTTTCTACTTTGTGTTTTTATTATTACTTCTTACAATACATATTCCTACTTAATTATGAGGAAATAAAATTATTCTTATGTATTCATAAAGTAATAAACTGGCTATAAAAAAATGCATGCCATATTGAAGCCTTTCAAAGTATAAGAATTAAAAGGCTGTTAAAAAAAAGGAAAAAACTATATCAATATATCTATATAAAAAGTTTTCCACAATGTTAACTCACCCGAGAAAGGAAAATTAAATTCTGATTTTTTCTAAAATAATAGTAAACACAGGTAGCAAAATAAATTTTTAGATTAATAATTTTCTGAATAAGATATTTATCAATTTTACATTTCTACCATAGGAAAATAATCTTGTTCATATACAATCATGAACTTAATGAATTTCACTAAGTTATAAAGAAAAGAGAATGAGTAATTAGAGAATAAGGCAGTGGATATGCTACTTGAAATTTAAAAAAAATCATAAGTCAAATTCAAGTGGGTGAACCACTTAACCATAATCATTAGTTTTAGAAAAAATTCCAGATTATATTGATGACGTACATTGTTTGAACAAAATTTTAATCTACATGATACTCCTCATACTTTAGGAGAGTTTTTTACACTTTGTGTTTTATACAATTAATGTACTTGTGTAGTGATAAAGAAATCTTAAATTATGAAATATAACTAGATGAAAATTTCAGATAATGAACTTACTTTTCATCTTTTGTGGAATGAGCTTCCATCTGTGTCTCTGCAGCAGAAGTGCTAACATCTGCTTCAGCTCCACGCTGAAATGAATAAAAAACAATATTGATGCTAAAGAAACAAAAGTAGGAAAAAAAACATAAATTATCAGTACAGAAACTTAATACATTAAAGTGACAGAATTTTTTTTTAAAACTGAGGACATTCAAGAAGGAAAGGGCTGCCATTACACATTTCCCAGGAATGAGACTGGGATCAGAGAGTATAAAAGAAATTGAAAATGAATTTATAAGCTAATTTTCATAGATATATTTTCTTTGTTATACAATATAAAAGAGTATAAAACAATTTTTAAAACATTATATATAAGACACAATGTGAATTTCATATAAATCTATGACTGAAGTTATTTGTATGTTGTTAGTTTCTTTAGTTTATAAAGAATAAATTTTAAACTATTGTAGTAGTTATGTTTTCCTGTAAGACAGAAACAGTCATAAGTTTTAGGGGGATGAATACACAAGAACAACTTATACTTAACAACTAACAAATGAATTAAAAAAATGTTAATTCCAAAATTAATGTCATGAAAAAAAGTATGAAGAGGAAAACTATAATTTTTCATGTATAAGTGATGAATTATGAATATTTATTCCTAGAAAAATACAGTCATGATTTTAATCTGGTAATAGCAGTTCTACATATTTGAATTGGTAAAGATATCTAACATAGCTTAGAAATTAGCAACAAGATTATTGGGGACTGTGGTTATATAATTTTTAAAATCAATTGTTTGAAATATCATCCTAAAGTTCAAGAGAGATAAGACAATTACATAAAAATCTGAATATGGTGAGATGAAAAAACTGTCAGAAATTAAAGATTTGTAGAAAATAACCCAAATATTACAACTAATGATCTCAGGAATTGGAAAATACTGGAGTAAAAGTATCAAGAAATACTCTTACAAGAGCCCTACACAGAGCAGGGCTATGAACATGTCAACCTTATAAGACTTGTTTTCTAAAGCGTAATCATTTGAAAACTTATCTAGCATTTGCAAATAAACATATTCATAAGCCTATCTCATTCTAGGATAATATACAATATTCAGATGTGACAAAAGTAGAACTTTTGGGGCATAATGAGAAGAAACTTGTTTGAATATGTCAACGTGAAGCTTTCAATTGGAAGAACATTATCCCAACAACAAAACATGAAGAAAGGAATATCATATGTAGGGCTGTTTCTCTGCAAAAGAAACAGGGAGGCTTAAGAAAAATTAATAGTATAGGGAAAAAGAGTATTATTGCGAAATATAGAATGTCAACTTGCAAGTGTATGTTAAAAATCTGAAACTGTAGTATGCTTGGAACTTTACACATAACAACGATCTGAAACATATTTCTAAATTAGTCCAGAAATATCTTCAGGATAAGAAAATAAATGTTTTACATTGGCTTTCACAGAGTCCCACTCTGAATCCAGATGAGAGCTTATAAAATAAATCTTAAAATATGTAAACCCAACAAATATGTAACAACTTGAAGATTATGTAAATGAAGAGTGGCAAGACATCACTGCAGATGTTTGATATTATTTAGTTTGATTTGGTTTTGTTTCTTTCTTTAATGGCATATCAACTTTGTATTAGTAGCTTAGAAATATAGGCTCTTATGGGTTATTTAATGCTGAAGTCATCCTTGTAGGAGAACAACAATAATACTATTTAACTCATAGCTGGGAGCATAAAGGGGTTAATATCTTTCCCAAGGGTATTAGTCCAAAATTGAACATAATAGCATGACTGGATTTTGAATTTGCTTACTTCAAGGCCACAGTCTAGCATATTAGCCATTATGCAATGGGGACTCTCCCTGTCTTATTTACGAAGACGTTACAAAAAGTTATCACTAAAAAAGATATACAAATGACAACTTATTTTCTTGCATCATTAATTTTGGACATTGTTGATAGTGGGAGCTTAAGAGAAGATCAGAGGCACACATCAAAGATGGTTGGACCTGCCAAAAAGCATAAGTAGTACTGTTCTATATAGGACCACCAACACCCTACAGCTCCTTGCAATAGAATTTGTCGTTATAAGTGATAGGTCATGCAATACAGAGACTCTAAGGGTACCAAAGTTGAAGCAGATGGCATTAAATAGAAAATGGAGTGCTGCTAGAGAATTGCCAGTAGCAGAATCATAGTTAAGCATAAGGGCTCTTATTGTGATTGTGGCAGTACAGCAATCAGGTCTAGGCTAATTTCCAAGCGGGTCTGGCGGCAACACCCCACAAGACACCAACTGTACGGCCACCTACCCCCTATCACGAAAACTATTCAAGTTAGACGAACCAGACATGCAGGACACTGCTGGAGAAGCAGGGACGAACTCATAAGTGATGTACTCTTATGGACCCCCACACATGGCCGTGCAAAAGCAGGACAACCAGCACGAACATACATTCAGCAGCTATGTGAGGATACGGGATGTTGTCCTGAAGACCTACCTAGGGCGATGAACGATAGGGAGGAGTGGCGAGAGAGGGTTAGGGATATCCGTGCTACCAGCGCGATATGATGATGAGATCAGCAAGTCCAAAGAGATGAAGTTAAAGCCTTTTTTCTAGGAAAAAGAAGATGCAGGTATTGAGGAAGCAGTAAGGTATGACTCAATCAGAAGAGAATTTAAACCAAGTGGGGAAATGCAATGTGCAGAAGAATACTTGGTCAGATTTTTGGCAGGCTGATTTTTATCACATAAGATTTTTGATCCAAACTAACCAAATGACACCAGCTAACCTTCACACATGGAGCAAGATTAAAACCTCTTTTTGCTCCCAGTATGCATGAAGAAATTCTCTTCAGCATTTTCACAGTAGATACTGTAAGGTTTTGAGCAATATTAAACAATTATTAGAGTCATGATCAGGTACTCAGGGTGGTTGTGGGGGTTATTGCTACAGACATATAATTCATTATAATACCACCTCAGGATGAAAAGCAACCATTTCACCAAAGCCAAAGAAAAGACTCATTTATTGTCACAGGCAAAAGCATGCCTAATTTCCTCAGCTACAAAGTGAAAACCAAGTGTGGATCTCGGAAGATAGTTGAAATTTTCTGATTACATTATACAAATAATACTATGCCCAGACATGGTCATCTTCTCAGATATAACCAAAGATATGGAAGAGCATCTGGAGTAACCTGACGAGAGGAAGCTTTCAAAATACCATGAGCTGATGGAGTAGTAAAGGAATTGTGAGCAATAGACTTAATGAAGCCAATTGAACTGGACTGTTTAGGATTTACTGGGCATTCACCCTGCTAGGCCTGAATTAGACTTGATATAACAGGATATAAGTGTGTGTGTGTGTGTGTTGGGGGTGTGGAATAAGAATCATCACAGAGTCTGTGGAAAAAGCCACTATGTGGCTTTGGATAAATAACTTATAGATTATCATTGCTTGAAAGCAAGCTGAGAAGTGATCAAGTCCAGCTGTGTCACCAGGGTGAAGGGATCTATTGTTGAAAGACTCAAAATCCCTGATAAACCTAGGAACATCATTGATGATGTACCTCAGTTTACTTGAGTGATGTATCTTGATTATTAACATACCAATAATTTTTTCTTTTGTTAACAATTAAATTTCTTCTTATGTATTTACTAACCTCAAACCTATGAATACCTATGTTTTGGAAGAAATCTTTCAAACTAAATTATTTTGCTAATTATTTTCAATAAGAAAAATTGGGTTGCCAGTAATTTCAGTAATATATATATATATATATATATATACATACATATAATGTAAAAAAAAAGTAAGTCAAGTTGGCAACCTTAGTTGAGGGTGACCCAAAGGCTCCATTTTCAATAGCTACTACACTGAGGTGAATTACTTCACTTTACCCTTAATCCTTACCTTATAATGCTGAGTGTTAAACAAAGCAGTATCAGGTACCTTTTTTGAGTCTTTGATATGACTCGACCAGGGATTGAACCCCAGTTTCCCGGACCATTAACGAACACTCTACTCATTAGGCCAAAGGCCCGCTCAACCTAGTCTTATTACAGAGCTATGAGAAAATCCACTGTTATAGTAAAACAAGGCATTATCAATCTCGTTTTATTTATTTTTAGATGAAGAATTACCAATCTTTATTGGTATTGATTTTGACTAATTTGAATATTTTCCTTTGGCTTCTAATCTTTAGTTGCTTTTTATTGAAAATTACTGAAGTTGATGTTCTATGACAATGAGAAATAGCACAGATCAGAAATAATAATAAAGGATGACTTCTAACTCACATCTTCTTTTGCTTCAGAAAAACCTGGTTACAAGGGGCCATTGATTTACAGAACCTCACACCAAACTTATAAAACCATTGCTTATTCAGTTTCTCAATTCATATTGATGTTATGTTTGTTATTATAATTTTAACATCAGTAGTATCAATTTTTTTAAAAAATATATTGAAAAAAGCTTCATATATATATATATATATATATATATATGAAGCTTTTTTCAATATATGAGAACCTTGGTCTCATTACTGAATAATGATCCATTCTATTATATTAACATAGTTTTTATATTGTATTATTATTCATCTTTGTTCCAAATTTTTGCTGTTTGAAGCTGCATAAACATGTTAAAAGGATTTTAATTTTAGCAATCTATTATTTTTCAATTTTATATTTTTTACTTTTATAATTTTGAAAATTTTATATTAGGATTTTTAAAATAATCATAGGATTTTCATGGGTAAAGATACTATAATCTGATCCAAGGTAGAATTGTCAAGAAGTTACACTCTGATCTTAAGCAGAAGAATCAATTCATTCATGAATAATCCCCATATTTCTTATGGGAATTATGCTAGTTTCTATTATTATTTTTAAAAAGGTATAAGTTACTTCACAATAAAAAATTACATGACACTAACATTCTTTAAAAGCTAAATGGTTTATCAATATTACATACGAAATAAACATAAAAAGATGTAAAAAATCAATATTATTTAGTTAAACAAGGTTCAGGGGTCGAAGAACTAAATTCTATGTACAATAAAAGAACAAAGTAATTCAAAAGATATTAATTTTGTAAACTGTCTATAACAGCTGACTGCAAAGTTATCATTTACTACCTTTGAAAACTAATCTAATCACTTAATAAGTACCAATAAAAATATCATAGAAACAAATGACATATCCAGACACTAAGGGACCAGTACCTAAATCAACAAGAACATAAAACAGTGCATATAAATAGGAATAGATACATTATTAATACTATTTGTCTGTATCGTACTTCTAGTGGATTACACAAGTGATGTAAAAAATTCCACATAATTATATCAATAACTTACATCAAGTTGTGTTGTGTTAAATCAATAGCCTAAACTGCTTGTCATGTATACATAATCAATACCATTTAGAAAATATTGGTGAAAGCAATATGATTTTTATCTGTAATGTAACAAAAGATTTTTTGAGCAGAGTTCCACAGAGCATTCAACACTTAGAATGTTTAATTACTTGCTTTCATTTTTTATTATGTAAAGGTTGGTTTTAGTTTGGAAGTTAACAAGAAAAATAAGTCATTGGCCAATCAATAATAAAATTACCAGTAAATACTATTCTTTGAGAAAACATACAAATTTACATCCATTGCATTCATACACTATCAGCAATGTTTAGAGGAAAACTGTTAAATAACTGAATAAATCTCAACAGTTATTATATAAATATCTTTAGATTGGGAAGAGCCACTGAGGCTAATATGTGCAAAAATATAGTGAATAAAATAACTTTAAGGTAAGAGTTAATCATAAGATACACATATTAAGATGCAAGCATATCAAACTGAATCTATTCTCAGTAATAAAGTACACATTCACATCCTTTTCATTTTGAATAAAAAGGTTACTCTATGTTTATTATGAAGTATCTGACACAGAAAAGTATGTCCTTCCTGGATAAATCCCCTCCCCATGGCTTTCATGGAAGAAACTGGTTCAGAGATGACCTCAACTAGGGGTCAGATACTCTATAATTTGAATTGACTTATGTAGTTACACTTTGGGTGACTAAGTGCTTATGTATCTTAAGGCATTGTTCAAAACCTGGCTTAGCCAAATAATTATTTCCTGAAGAAAGAAAAATCTTATAACTTGGCCCTAATAAATGCCAAAGACTGCATATAATTACTAAACATATAATAGTCCAAAAACTGGAGAACCTGTAGCATGGATCAAATAAGCCAATTAAATAGAGAATATACATCATTATATATCCACACTTCGTATTAGTAGCTTAGAAATATAGGCTCTTATTTGTGGGTTTTATCACATCAACTGCTGAATTCCTGGTAAATATCAGCTCATTATTTTTTGGGCAAGACTTTTCACATTTTTACTGCTACATCAATATTGGATTGTGGTTATCAAAAGAAACTATTCAAAAAATGACAAATAAATCTTACCTTGAATGAATCATTGTTATAGAACCTATCTTCCAAATCAGCACAACCTTCAACAGGATCTTGGCCTGTCTCTGAAATTAAAAATAAAATGAATACATTAACCAACAAACTTTAAACACAAATCAAGTAATGTTGGGCAAATAATGCTGAGATTAAATATAACATTTTGACATCATATGCAACAATTTAATTAGTACAAGTTTAATTAGAGATATATGATTTAAAATTAAACAAAAATGACTGATATTAAGCTCTCTCTGTAAAAAAAGTTAAATTATATATCTACCAAGAAAAAGATTCATTTATAATTTTAGGTAATAGTGAAATTTATACAGGATATAAGCTCAATTACATTTTGTGTTTTATCAATAGATAAAATAAACAAAATAGGTTTATCAAATAGACTCTAATTGTTTCTCACATCTCCCAAAGTACACAAATTTGTGCTGGACATAAGCCTTTCTAAACTTGTAATCAATTAGTTTTTGTACTTGTGAAATCTTAATATTTTTCAGCATTTTCTTTAATTTTCACTGTGTGTATGGGTGCACAAACACAAAGTTTTAATACATGTGCTTTAAATTTAGAAAATTTTACAGCAATAATTCTACAAGAATATATTCCCCATCTGTTAGAAACTTAACAGTGCCATTTAACATAGTCATTTAACCCAGTTGAAAACAACTTTGGTTTAAATTCATATATCAATGAATAAGCAGTAAAATCAAAATTAGAAAACTAATTTTTCTTGGAAAAATTTTCTTTTTTTTTTGAAGAACTAATATGAAATGTATCCATCAAAAATAAATTTGAAAAGTTTAAGACCTATAATTGATTATATCTGTTAACTGTAAACTTGTCATCATATTAAGTGGGATTGAAATCATTTATATAAAATAGTTGAACAAAATAAGTAATAGTCCTTCCAAATGATAGTTGTATTAAAAAAAATTAAAAAAGATTTAAAAGAACCATGAGTTAATAAGAGAGAAATAAAAAGATAGGAATTACTCATTGAAAAAAAATATGGTCGAAGTACTTTTCACATGTACAAAAAAAAAAAAAAGAAAAGAAAAAATCCTTTTAAAGCTGATCATAAAAAATTCTAAACATTATTTGCAACAGACGGATATTTTCTTATTTTACTCAAAGTAAAATTAGTAACTTGAAATAGATATAAGTAAATCAGCCAAGATGGAATAAATATTATGGAAAGAAAAGATGAAAATTAGGAAAAAATCATAGTTTATAAGCTAGTACTATACCAGTGAATAACCTAATATGAAAAAGACCAGAACTTTTTAAAGCCTGTATATTATATGGCAGTCATTATATTTGGACTACACTGTCAGCTGAGTGGTGAAGGTTACTGGCAACAGTATTTACCAAGAATGTTGCTGCTACATTGGAATTTCTGTACAAAAAGGATTGAATTTCTATTATCAAAGATTACAAGAAGAAAGAGAATTAACCAAAGATTGTTTTTATCTATAATAAAAGATGAAAAATAATTATTGTTAGTTTTATTTTGAATGAAATTATTTTTATAAAATATGTTTTTATGATTGATGGAATACTGACTTATACAGTTACGCTCTAGTTTTGATATCCTGACTAGCAGTAGTAATTCTGATTGTAGCAGTAAGGTAAATATTTTATGAATTTCTTAGGTAAAGGAATACAGCCACTAAGGAAACCAAAAAAAAAACCCAGATATGCTCAAATTAATCCCATATTCATATTAATTTTTAAATTAATTTTTAGTAAAAGTAAAACAGTTTGTAACAGTATTAATCAGCTTAAAGATATAGTAGTGTAAAATGTTTTCTTTTTCATGCATTTTCAGCAACCTTTATTATATTTTACTGAAAAAAATTCATGATATGCATGTCTTAGAATACAGAAACTAAAAAGTTCTAGAAACACATTTTCAAATAACTTAGGCATTCTAACCCATTTTCCACCTTTAAATTAATTAGATTGAGATGAGTAAATTACAATATTTGCTTTAATAAACAATAATTTCATTAAAAGTTATTGACTGAATGAGAAAAAAAGAAGTGATATTTTGAGGATGTGATTTTTGTCTCTTATAAGAATCTATTTGGTTTATTCTTAGTAAGTTTAAATTGTGACAATCTCTTAAAGATTACTGTCTACCTTAGTATAAATCCAAGAGTGAAATAAACAAATATCAAATTAAAACCATGTAATTTATTTTAGGATCTCTCTTTTACTAAGCAGGTTTTTTTTAAAATAGAATCTACTCCAGACTTAATAACATTCACAGTAGAATGAAATCAATTCAGAAACTGAACTGTTAAAGATTAAAATTATTAACTAAATTAGGTAAAAAAATATTAAATTTTGACAAATTATTTTCAACACTATCTTCATATAAAATCCAAGATAATTCTAATTTAATATCTTCCTGTGTAAATTCCTTTTAAAAAATATTCCACAGACAAAACAGAGCAAGTTAAAAATCCTTCAATAACAAAAACTACCAAGGTCTATGATTTAACAAATCCTCAAGTTTGTCCATCTTCATCAGCTAGACTTACATTACTAGCTCTTATTGACCTTTAAGAGCTGAGGCCTCATGTCCCCAAATTAATGTGTCTTATAACAAATTATGTGAAACAGCACATCAAACCCATTATCACCAGTAATTCTGCCATTCATGTGATGCCATTTTTTATAAATGTAATCAAATCCATACTGTTTAAGTGCTAATTTTCTTTACAAATGTTATTTTCAAAAATTAGACACAACTAAAATATATTTCATGGGAAACAAACCAAAAGAAAAAAAAGTCTATGAATGGGTTTTATTAAGCTAGAGAATTTTTTAAAATTCTATTCTATTTCTAATTCTTGATGAAGTGGCATTGTTGTGGGTCTGGTATATGTGTGTGTGTATGTCAATCCAGTGAATAGGTATTTGCAGTTGTTTGTTGTGGTTGATTGACAGAGGACTGGACAAATGACAGAGGCAAGTGGATAAGTTTAAATCCAGGTTTTATTGAGTGAATCTTACACAAAAGGTGTAAAGGTGTAGAAATCATGGTCATTGTATCATGTCGGTGTAGTCTGTGTTGAGTGTCGAAAGTCTGTGTTGTAGAAAGTCTTAGATTCAGCTGTCTATTAGTTTGTGGAGACAGCACATCTAGAAGGTGAGGATGGTCTCTGTGCTGGGTGCAGATATTAGATGTTGCTGTATGGTCAGGTTATAGAAGTTGCTGGAGACGGTCAATGATGTGGACGCATTGGTGGCAAAGACTGGATGATTGATGTTGTGCAGTACTTTGGTTAACAGAGGGTGTGTTGAAATGGCCTCAAAGTGTTGGTGCTGGTCTAAGCAGTGAGTTGCTAATGAACTAGATGCTGCAGATGCTAGCTGCAGAGGCTGTGTGATTGATGTCCTAGTTTGTTCAATCCTTGGTTTAACCAGGTGAGTGTCGATGTTGCCTCAAGTGTTGATGCTAGTCTGAGCCGTGAGTTGCTTGTGGACTAGGTGTTGCAAATGCTGTGGCTTGGTTGCATAGGAACGGGTGCTGAGTTAAGCTGGAGCTTGTCTGCAGTTGGTGCTGGTAGGTTGGTTGCACAGGAACAGCTACTGGGTTAAGCTGGTGCTGGCTGCTGCATCGTCATCTCATGGTATCTGCCAGGAAGGTGTAGTGAGGAGATCAAAAATGATCTCAAAAAACTTTCTAGAGTTAGCTCTTAGAAGAGCTGTTAAGGATGGTGAGACTTTCTGAGGTTAGCTCTGAGAAGAGTTGTTTGAATAAGAAAAAAAAAAGGCTGCTGTGATTGGTCCAGTAGGCTGTGGTTGGTTGGATTCCACATCTTCAGCTTTGGCTGATGGTAAGGATGCAAATCCCACATTCAGCAGCTTGGTTTGGTGGTGAGGACACAAACCCTATGCTGCTAGGAGAGGTAATGGATTCTTCCCTTCCAGTCTAAGCCCAGCTGCCCTGTTAACTTTCGGTTGCTGCCTGTGTGTTTATATAGTGTTAGCTGCTGCCACTCCACTGGTCGAGGGAAGTATTTCTGTATACAGAAAGTCCCCTTATTAAACATAAGTGATAATGAGATACGTCATCATACTTTGAAGTGGAACTTTTAAATTACCGGACATTGGCATAATGGTTAGAGTGTTCGCCAATGGCTCGGGAGACCTGGGTTCAATCCAGATAAGCATGTGAAATGGAGCCTTACTCCCTGTAGATTATTTACATAGAGTGTTTGCCAAAAGCCCAGGAGGTGTTCAATACCTGGTCGAGTCATACCAAAGACTCAAAAAATGGTACTTGATGCCTCCTTGCTTAACACTCAACATTATAAGGTAAGGATCAAGGGTAAAGTGGAGCAATCCAGGGAAAGGAGTAGCACCCTCTCCTATACCTTGGTGTAGTAGCTATTGAAAAGGGAGACTACAGTCATCAACTTTACTTACTTATATTTAATCCTGTGGTAATAATTTTGTCTCAGAAAGTCTAGCAGAATTAACTCCTTTTGAAAAATAGTTTGCATGTTCATAACAGGAGTTCACTCATGACATATGTACAACATTTTGTTTTCTAATGTCACAGGTGACTTAGTGTTTTTTCTAAACTGGATATTTTGGGTATCGTAGATGGGATGAAATTTCAATAAATCTCAGCATTGATTTTGGCAGAAGTGAGTCCTGAATGGGAATAAAATTATAAGTAATAAAAATATTAAAGTCAAACTCAGTGATTTAACTAAAGAGTTAACTGACATAAAATTCTACAGATTAATTAAAAAAAAAAAAAAGGACACCATAAGGTAGTTGAGACAAAACTTTTTTTTAACATTTTCTCTTAGAAGTAATCAGTTTTATTTTAGTCAAAACCACAAATTTAAAAAACTTATATAATTTCAAGTTTATAGAGGTCTCACAAGCTACTTTAATATAATTGATCATACTATTTTATGTGTTCTTTCTTGTTAAAGAACTGAATTAATAAGTGAGAAATAAAATTTGAGTTTTCCTCATGACTAATCCTATTTGATAATCTTCAAGGAAACAGGAGATATTTCTTTAAAGATCAAAAAGAAAAAATCCAAAAGTACTCTCTTACACACACACAGTGTACAACAGATATAAAGAACTTATAAAATGAGGGCAGATGATATTTACCATTTATACAAAAATGGCAGTTGAGGTTGTAGAGTTCTGTTGCCTCTTGTTATATTAAAAGGAAGAACAAATGAGTTGACAAAGATATTGATAGTTTTCAATTTGGAAGTTTTATTAACAGCTTGAGACAAAAGGAGCCCTTGTGTTTAAAGTCACAGGAAGAAGAAAATGGTTGTAAATGATAGAGCCAGTATTAAAACGCTGTCGTCAGGACAGGAATTAAAATGCTGGAGTCCAAGCAGGAGTTGAAATGCTGTTGTCAGGACAGAGATTAAAATGCTGAAGTTAAACAAGAAGTTGAAAATATCCCATTTATTTCTCTGAGGATCCATTGGTTTAGAAGGAAAGATGAAAGAATGATTTCCCAGACACCAACGGTCCATAAAATGGATGAGGTCTCCTCACGGTGCTTAGTGGACCGCTCGAAATATGTGAGAGAGAGTCAGTGAAGAAGAGTGAATATGATCTCTCATGTTGGCTGGTCCTTCCTGCTGCTAGGAAGCAAAGAGAGAGAAAGACAGGACAGGTCTGTCCTGCTCGAAAGGCCTGCGTGGAAGAGGGTGAAAGAATGTTACCTCACCTTTTTATAGTTGCCTGGGGAAGTGACCCAATCAGAATGGCATGAAATATTCTCATTGGTCGAAAATATGAGTTCGGGACCAAAACAGTTAAAATATTCCTGCACCAGACAATAATTTGAAATTCTTTCTGCTACAAACTAATGCAATCTTCACATGTGTTTCATTTTAAAATTCATATAAAATAATCACTTGTTTTATTATATTTTAAGTCTTACTTTAGGCTATTCTATTAATTGTAACATCAAAATTTTTTACCACTTACCTCTACCTCACTAGTACTAGATGATTAAGTTAAAATCATGAGTAAGTGTTAAGGTGAGGCCTAACATTATTGTTGAATGAGTAAATTAGAACTCTATAACAAGTAAACACAGAAAATAACTCAAAATGTCACTGTCTTTATGTAAAAGCTTATATTATATATATATATAGTAAAAGGAATTAAAAAAATATATATAGACTAACAATACTCAAAAGAAAACACATTTCTGTCTAACTTTCCTTCAGAAATGATTGTGTGTGTGTGTGTGTGCTAAAAAAGACAGAGTGGTATGATTTAAAGCCATTGTCAGACAAGCCAATCTAGTAACATGTTTTTATACACCAATATAGGTTTTACTAATTCACCCATTATAATTATTCCCAACTAGCAGATTTTTAACTTGATTTTGCATATAATAATGGCCTATTTTAATCTATCACAATAAAGGAATAATATTATAATCTCTTCTTTGTATAAGTGTGTTAATTGATATATTTAAAGTATCCCTTGCAAGATTTTTTCAAACTAGTGAAATCAATTTATGCTGCTTTTTTTTTCTTGAGTAAATGTAACAAAAAAATCCCAAAAAACAATAGAATGAATGAATTTAATTTTCTGAATAAATTTGTAAATGATGACTCATCTCAAAATCACAGAGGATAAGAAACAGAGGAAAAATCAAGATGAAGATAAAACAAAATTGGAAGGATAAAAGTGAATAGATATATATTTCGTTATTTATGTGAAGTAAATACTTACACCAAAAATGTTAAAATTATATTAAAAACTTGAATGTCATTTTCTACTTGAATACTAATGTAAAGTTAGAATATAAAATTAGTTTCTAATTGATATTTAGATATTTTTCATTGGGGAAGTTTTTCATACACTGGATTTTCACAGCTGTTGAAAATAGATACCAAATAACTTCAAGTTAGAAAAATAATTTTCAATCTTAGTGATATAAATAGTGTTGGGAGCATCCCTATGTAGTATTGGCTAAAATGCTGACTGCAACATCAGAGTAAGCAAGTTCAAACTCCAGTTGTACTATTTACTTTTGGACAAAAACTTTAGGGAAAGGTGTGAACCCCATATCCAGTTATGGAATAAATAGTACTATTACATTTCTTCTACAAGGATGGCTTTGGCATTTAATAACCTATGAAGATTGATATGCCAATAAACAAAGAAACTGAAAAAAATGCTAATGAGCAAAAACCTCAAAATAAAGTTGTTCACAAATGATTTTATTGATTATCCTCTACCTTCACATATCAGCAGGAGGAGTAGGAACTTATAAAATCAAAAATTATTACTAGGTGTTTTGGAGCAGGTTTATTTTACTAATGAGTAAAAAAATTTATTGAGGCCTATAAACATAGTCATTATTCAAAGAACGTAATTTAAAAAATGCCATGATTTTCTTAAACTCTGATCCAAAAACTATAAATCATACTATAAACTAATTATAGTCAAAGTATTTTTATTTGAAAATGAGAAGAAATTGAAGCATTTAATCATTCATTGATGTTTCTTGTGACATTTGACTTAAAATTTTCTATAAACAGAAATAAATTAATAACTAATAACTTTGTGAAGCCAAAGATACAAAAGGAATAATCAAAAT
Source organism: Sepioteuthis lessoniana (assembly GCA_963585895.1). Taxonomy (NCBI): domain Eukaryota; kingdom Metazoa; phylum Mollusca; class Cephalopoda; order Myopsida; family Loliginidae; genus Sepioteuthis; species Sepioteuthis lessoniana. The sequence continues at coordinate 60,109,305 of OY757915.1, forward strand.
GTAATATAATAAAATAACTATATATAAAATAGGAAGCTGCCACATTTAAGTAATGTTTTATAAATTTTTTTTTTCATAAAATAAATGTATTCATAAGCTTAAGTTGTGAAAAAAAAATAATTAAAAAAAAATATGCACATGTACATATATATTTGGGCAACAGTTTTTTTGTTTATGCATATTTAGTTAAAAAGAACAAAGAAGCCTGTAGGTCTTTTCCAAAAGTTTTTTTTTGTTGACAAACAGGGCAATGTAATTCTGAATCAAATGAAAATAGAAACTGTTCAAAAGATTCAATGTTCCAATTACATTTGGCTGGGCCACCAGCTATTTTCAGAAATGGTAGTTTGTTTTGTGGGATTTAAATTTTTAAACACTTAGAAATCTGTCTTCAAACTGAATTCCATCTTGAAATTAGTTTACAAACTCAATATTAACAATAAACTCTCTTTGCTTGTTGTCCTAGTTGACATTAATGAGAAAACATTTACCACTTTTCTATAGGAAAAAACCTACAAGTGCAAATACTTACCTTTTAAACTACAATAGTAAATGCCCAAATCAACATAAAATCACCACCGTGAAAAATTTAATTGACAGAGCACAGCTGATCTCTTCCTCATGAACAATATTTATTAAATAACTTTCAAATGAAAAACAAATATTGTCATCAACAATCAAATGCACAAAACCCTAAAAATAATAACATAAAAAGAATATAAATAGCAATAACCACAATAATAAACCATTAATCGATTTTATTGTAATCAGATGGATGTTAACTACAAACAAGATGAATGTGCATTAAAACATATTACATATCACTACAATTCTCCAGTTAACCTGGAAAAACATATAAAACTAATAATTTATGACAAAAAATTTCAAACCACAAATAAGTAATCAGCAACAACTCACTTTGAAAAAATAACACCTAATAGTCAAGCAAGTGTCATATATATGAATGCCTCTCTCGTGCTAAACAATCATTGAATTCCTATATTGAACAAATAACTACTACCCAATCTAGATATTTCTTCTGCCTCTGATCAGACCAAAGTACTATCAGAAATTCTCAACACACACCGCTTGAAACTCTAACATGCAATTTATTTTAAAAACACCAGGATATTATATAGGATCAATATTTAAAAAAAGCAAAATACTCAAGGCCTTAACTATAAAATCAAAAAATCCTTGACAAAATCTTCAGACATGGACAAGGAGTTCCAAATGTATTTAACAATTAGAATTAAAACCTCAAATTGACACATGAAATCATCCAGTACCACTGATTATTACCATTCTCATTTGAACCATAACTGTTACATGATGCCAACTGCAATACTTCAGTGACCAATGCCAATTTCGTTGACATCAAACATGGAAAAAGCCAGCCTCTACCAAGATTTATATGGGTCAAGAAAATGAAAATTAACCTCATCTAAGTTCCACAAAAACAAACTATCATTCTTGAAAATGTCTGGAGAAACCCAAAACTCCGAAAGTTTTAGACAATTTCTATATTTATTCAATCTGAAATTCAGTTCCCTTGTTTGCAAATGAGATAAAGTTTTAAAAAAGCTGTATGGGTTTCTTTGTCAGTTCTTTTTAACCAAACATGCATATGATATATATATCATTTGATGATCATGCAACCTAATCTGCATGAAACTTGAGGTTATAGAGAGTATTTAACCTTCTGAACTTTTTAATATTTCATATTGTAATTGATAAGTGCACTGAGCATGTTTTGTTTTAAATATATAACAAATTTGAGTAACATTTTAATCAAGATCATTTACATCAATATTAGGTTTAGTTTGGTTTGTGGGTCATTCAAAGCTGAAGTCCTCTTTGTAGAAGAACAATAGTGGTACAACTTAACCCATAGTTGCAGGGATAAAGGAGTAAATACCTTTCCCAAAGGTATTGGTTCAAAAGTGAAAGTAATAGCATGAGAGAAATTTGATCTTACTTACTATGATGTTGAGATCCAGCACTTTAGCCATTACACCACAGGACTCTCTTCACATCAATATTTATATGTGGATTTATCAACACCACTGCACATGCTGGAAACGACACAAGGTTATTTTTTTAAGTTTAACAGGTTTGAGTTCAGAGTTTTCCTTCTCCTAGAATGGTTGTCATACCAAAGTTAAAGAGCCCAGTCAACCATACTGTTTGCCCATAGTTAGAGGGAGAATAGTAGGATTCATACCTTTTCTAAGCACTATGTGAAATGCAAACTGTTTTGTCCAGGATTTAAACTTGAGTCCCCATGTCCATTTCCTACAATGATAGCTATTACACCACAGGCACATCAATATTAACACACACACACACACACACACACACACACACACACACACACACACACACACATGTATATATATATATATATATATATATATATGACAAGGAGGCATTCATGGTGTAATGTTTACCATCATAGGAAATGGACACAGTGACTCGAGTTGTAATCTGGGACAAGGCTATTCTCCCTCACGCTATAGGCAAATATTAGAGCAGACTGGGCTCTTAAAACTTGTTATAGCAATCAGTCTAGCAGAAGGAAAACTTTGAAATCAAGCCTGTTAAACTCCCCTTAAAAATTTGACCAGGTGTCACATCCTGCAAGGAAAAAATAATATATGACAATTGCTCAGATAAAAGCCATCTTTCTACCCTCAGCATTGTTTATCATGGTGTCTGTCTCATCTTAATGTCCTTGACCTCTGAGATGATATACATATACTTAGATAAGTAAAAGTTTTGCAATATTTTCGTAACGTGTGGCACAACTGGGCAGCTCCAGATACTTTTGCTGAGGTTGTGAAGGTAACAAACCACACTAAACTCAGAGAAGCCAAACTTAACTGATACTCTCTGAGTGCTACTCACCAGATTTACCTCAGTGGCTTGGAATACACCTTCAAAATTCACAGTTACAAGCCTATTTGACCTTGCCTGATCATCAAGGTTCTTGCAACCCAAGCAAGATTTCTTGAGCCATCTGGTTAGAGTACTGCAATCAAGTGCATCTTCACCTTTCACACAATAAATGTTTTTGGTTGCTTCTGTAGCTTTATGACCCAGTTTGAACCCATAAAGCAGAAGTAGAATACATTACACGTTCATCTGTATATCTTTCGAATCACACAGAGTGAAGCAATGCACAAAATATCAGCACACCAACAATCACAATATTACCAACCAAAGTGGATACTTTCCATGGTTTGAACTGCTTCGGTTACATAATATACTGCGCATAAACTAGCATGTACCAAAATATTGCAAAATGAAGTTCCCTGACTTTTTCAACCATATGACCCTCTAATCCATTGATCCTAAGTCCTTTAGACTGCATCCTGACTCTGCACACAGCTAATGTATGCAAGTCCCTGCTAGTCAGTCAGCAGTGGCACATCTAAGTGTAAGAGTCCATAAGAGAACATCCCTTATGAATTTGTACTTACTTCTATGGTAGTGCCCAGCATGTCTTGTTTATCTTACTTGAATGGTTTGTGAGATGGAAAGTAAGTATGGTTGCTGTTTTGTAGGGTGCAACTTCCAGGATTTGTTCAAAAAAGCACATAACATTTTTGTGTAGTTCACATCTAGCGTTTTCTCCAAGTGTTTCATTAGATTCAAGGGGTGCATCCATATACTAGTACTGACACAGCAACAGCTTTTATCAGAGAGATCAGATTTCCATATGATCAACAACCTGCCAATAGCAGTCTCTGCCTTCCCAATGCATATGTTGACATCACTTTGAGTAAATGATATATTGCTGCTGAGGTATGTGAACTGGTCTACAAATTTCAGAGGTTTGCTGTTTAAAGTGGTGATGGTTCCTTGTTTAAAACACATGAACTCTGTTTTATTTGTGTTTACATGTAGGTCAATGCCTCCTACTGCTTGCTTCAGGCAAAGCAACAGGGATTTGGCTTGGGGAGGTTTATTTACAAGAATTGCAAGGTCATCTGTGTAGACAGTATTTGTCATAGCTTCTGCGAAATATTGTCTGCTTCTTGTTTTAGTGTGAAACCAATTTCTTTTATCAGGTCTACTGATATTCATAGTACATAATCAAGGCAGATTATAAACATATATAGAGCTAATGTATCTCCTTGTAAGACTCCAGCAACAATGTGTGGAAATATAACCTGTGCTTAGCAGAATGAAATTCTTATCTCACATTGTGTTTGCTGGTTCTCAGCAGGTTGAGTCGAAATGCATGAGTCCAAGACAGTTCGATAAAGAAGAACAAAGCTGAGACAAAAAAATTGAGGAAATGTTGTTCAAAAAGAAAAGGGAGTTTGTATGACAAAATGATGATTTGTGGTATCCTCACTTTGGCTACATAATTCCTTTAAGTAAAAACTAAGGCTAATTGCTAGATTTTCGACTCTGTATTTCAGGTCCTCTCTCCTATGTCTGACCCTCTATGTCTGTCTCTAACACATTTTGTAGGAGACTGACTCTACTTGTTTATATCCAAGGGTGAACATTCCTACTTTTGGACATTTAGCTACCCACAGGCTGGACATAAACATACTGGCAGACAACATGTCTCTAGAGTCCTAAAAGGTGTGATAATAAAATTTTTAAGTTGCAGCCCACTTTTATCTGACTATCTGCACTTTATCTCATGTAAATATGTCTCAGATCCCTATATGAACATACACATATACACACATCGGCATACACATACCCATGGTCAACTCACAACCATCCACATGTATGCACCCGCATGCACATACATACACGCATACATTCACTCATATAGAGCTAAGCCAGTATAATAGTGTCACAAATGTTGAAGAAATTGGTGTCGTGTCACCATCAGGTAAGTAAACTATTGCTTTTGTGTTTTTATAAAGCATCATTATAAAAATAACAGTTTTGGGGGGAGACTATATGCTAATAGTATTTGGTCCATCCTTCCTCTAAGAATAGAATCAAATGCTTTGGAGGAATCTACAAACAATGAGGGTGCTTCAAGATTTTTTGCACATATTCCTTTGATGATTTGATGGACTGTCAGAATCTGTTAAGTTGTAGACTGATTTCTCTGAAAACCATTCTGATTTTTCCTAAGAATTTTCTTGACTTCAGGTCAGATACACCTGGAAAGAATAGTATTTTGGAGCTATAGCAGAGAGCTATGTCTCTGTAATTAGTGATTCTGAGGTCGCCTTTTTTGGGGAAGAGAAAGACGCAGCCATTCGTCCATTCCTCTCATCTTTTGTTTTTATACAGTGTTGCAAAATCAAAGTACATTGCCAAATTTTCTTGTCTTCCATCCTTCAAGTGGTATTTCCTGAAGGCTTGTAGTTTTTCTGCTTTTAATTTTTTTCAGAACTGCATCATGTTCTTCCTTCATAAACTGTTTGATATCTAGTTGGCTATTAATAATTTTTTTGGTAGGTTTATCAGTGATTTCACAATGGTTTCTAAGCAGATTCTTGAAACATTCTTTCAATTTTTAAAGTCTTTTTTCTTAGCAGGCAGATTTTAGTTTTGTTCTCAAGAAGCTTTTTTCCCACTTACTTCATTTACTGTCTACCAGGCTAATTGTGATTGTCTATCTTCAACTGAATTTCTGACTTTATTGATTTGGCTTTGAATGTATTCTTGTTGTTTTGGTATTTTTTAGTTAGTTCTCTTTGGGCTTTCTTAAGTTTCTGAACATTGACTTTTATTGGGTTTCTTTTATTAAATAGGGATGCTTTTTGCTTGCTATCTTGTTTTCTTTGTAACTGCTATTGTCTCCCATGGAACTCTACATTTTGCTCTTAATTTGGTTTGTTATATAACATAATGGTGTAATAAAGGAATGATGAAACTGTAATACATTCTTTACAAAAAATATATCTCTTTCTTTATTACTTCTCAAAAGGTCCAAAATTCTGTGAGAGAGACAGGGATGAAGCATGCAGATACAGACCGGTAGAGGACTGCTATATTAACCCATATCTTCTTAACCACATTGATTCAATATTCAGGGTCTTATGCCACTGCTTCCTTGACAAGAGATTCTCAACCAGGTTCCACCAGGAGTCAACTTTGCTGCTCCCCACTCTGGGAACTCACTAGTTGCTCCCCGAACATCTTGACTGCCTGACTAGGACTGACATGGGTACCCATGTATATATAATTTCATAATGCCAATACATTCTTCCAGTTCATGATTCAAGTGATCTGCTTCAGCTTGTCAACTCAAGTGAGTTGTCTTCTCATTTACAGAGGTGGATCTTGTGTAGAAATCCATCATTGACAGCTCAGCCAAAGGTCAATATGCAACAGGTTGGTATGCACTCAGCTGCTGCTTCTATATGGCTAATTACAAAGTTTTTATATTCATCACTTAGAGTATGTCTTTAAGATGTTTCCTGAAGAGTATCAAACATGTTTCTTGCAGTTACCATATACTTATTGCTTATATCACTATTGGCAAGTGAGGACCAGTCATATTGTGAAATTTTATTCGTTTATTTCTTATTTCTGCATAGACTCAGGCAAATCTTTACTGTGATGATGCTGTGATTGGAAGATACTCCTTCAAAAGAGGAGGATGCCTTAAAGTTCAAAGTGCTGTTATTGACTTCTTGTTTATAAATATATAATCTAGCTGTGCTTTAGAGTTATTTGGGTAGGTGTAAATCCATTGTTTTTTCCTACCATTTTGGAATTTAGTGTTTAGACATGAAAAACTGCCTTGCTAGGTATTCATCATTTCTGTTTAGCAAGTTGTTCAAGCAGAATTTATTATTTCCATCATTGCCTATTTGAGGTGTGGAAGCAAAATATGGAGTAATTTTTAAATGTTTTGTTTTAATCTGATTAGTATAATTTTTGAAAAGCAAAGAAAAATCTTTTTAAGAAAAAGGAAGAGTGGAGGATTGAACAAAAAATGAAAAAAGGCTTTTTAACTGCTCTCACTACAGCAATTAAGAAGGATACCACAACATCAATAACAAAGCATACCAAAGAATTGAAAGTCCGCAAGAAAACTGAGGACAGCAATTAAACAAGATTTAAGCACAGACCTTAATCCCCTTAATTATGCTACATGGGGGATTTTAGAAAACTAAAATACAACTTCTCATCCAAATATTGGTTCATTTAAGACTGCTATTGAGGAGGAATGGAACAAAATGTCTCAAGAATTTATTTTGAAGGCATGCAAATTGTTTAGAATGCATGTTAATACAATTATTGAAATAAATGATGGCCATATTGAATAAATTTACTGTTTTGTGTCTATCTTCTTATTTTGTTGTTTATTTTTTAAATTCAAATTAATCTTGTTTTATAATGGAGTTGCTTATCATTATACCATAATATTTCTAATTTTGCTTTTGCACTCTGAATGAGCATTCATGTTTCTACTGATGATAAAAACATTGTTTGAGAATGTACTGGAAAAGGAAGATAGCTTATAAAAGAAGGTGGTGATGTGTGTTTCTTCAATGGTGGAGTTATAGCAAGAGACAACTGTTGTGTAAAGGTTGCAATTAAAAGTAGCACATGTCATTTTCTTTTGGATTTTCTCTATGCTATTTAGTGATTTTAAGTCAAAAGAACTGAGAAATATTCCTACACCTCCACCAATAGCAGCATTGAAAGAGTTTTGCCATGTAGAAGGTGATACAAATATCCATCCATTATTATGACCATAATAATTTAGTTCTTGTTCAGTATGGTAATAACTATGTTCCAGTACACATATGATGTCTATATTCACCTCAGCTGCAAACACTGTTAAGCTCACGTGGTCTGTTTAATATTCTAATGTTAAAAGGTACAATGTTGACAGTGCTTTCATAAATACATATACACACACATACACACACACACACACACACATATATATATATATATACATTATCAGTCAAAAATATTTGGACAATCTCAAAAATTTTTCTCATAACGAAAGGGTTATTTTTAATGAAATAAATTAAGTGCCACAATGGTTTTATTTATCATATTAAATACATGTCTTCTTGAGCCACATCAAATACAAACTAAAGCAAAAATACACAAAAATCTTCTTAAACTTTTGATTCATCAAAATTACCATCTTTGGCCACTATCACTACTTAACAGATTCTTAGCATTCTTTCCACCAAAGACTGGAAATATGTAGTTTACCATGAGCAATGGATGATTGGGATGGATGGAGAGAGTTAATGAAATCCCTGCTATTTATACAAAATACAAGTCTTCCTGAGCCCCATTAAATACAAATTAAACAAAAAAAAAACTCACAAAAATCTTCTTAAACTTTTGATTCATCAAAATGACCCCCTTTGGCCGCTATCACTGCTTCACAGATTCTCAGCATTCTTTCTACCAAAAACTGAAGGTAGAAGGAAAATAGTTCAGGCCAGCTTTCCTGCAAGTGCTGCCAAAGGTGAACCACACTTGCAGGTTGTTTAGCTCTGACATTTTGCTCAAGTTCATCCCATATCAGTTCAATGGGATTTAAGTCTGCTGATTGCGCCAGCCAAGACATCAGTTGAAAGACACGCTGTTCCTCTTTGCTTTTAATATATCTCTGGCAGAGTTTACAAGTATGCTTTGGGTCATTATCTGGCATGAGTACAAATATTTGACCCATAAGCTGTGTTCCAGATGGGATTGTGTGATACTGCAGTATACTGTGATAGCCGATACAATTTGCCTATCACCAGGTGAAAATCCCTAATTTTGAAATTGGTAAAAGCCTCCAACACCATAATAGAGCCTCCTCTATGTGACACAGGGGGTTGCACCTCTTTAACCAACTCTTTGCCACACATAGACCCTCCTATTTGACCCAAAGGTTTCGACACATTTGTCAGTCCAAAGGACTTTATTCCACACCTCTATTGTCCAATCTTTGAGTGTTTTGGCCCACTGGAGCCTTTTGACATTGTTTTTGTCAAAGTTCAGTACTTGAGAGTAGTTCACATGTTGAATTATGCATGAAAGTGAATAGTCACTTGAGCATCAGGAAGGGAAGATTATACGCACATCGATGGTCTCGTGCAGGTGGTCTCGTCCATTCCCAGTGTGTTGATTGGCTGTGAGTCTAGGAGTGGCTACGCTAGCATCAATATATGCTGGCCCACTCATTGGCATTTGTTTATTAGCCGACGTCAGCCAAACCAGTAAGTATTATTTTCTCCTGTGCATCAGGGCAGTAGTTTCTTCATCTCCCCTCCCCTCTGCGTATAGGTCGGGTTGTATGAAGGCTGTGTCTTTCTTTGAGGCATGGTCTGTTATGTGGTAGTAGTCTAGATAGAGCTCTAGGGATTTTGGATGACCAAGGGTGTGTAAGTGTATGTGTGGTTTGTTTAGGGGTGTCATTTCTGGAGGATGATAGGGGATCAGGAAGCTAGATATAGCATTCAATAGGTTGTCACAAGGGGTCACTCCAGAAAATGTAATTTGGAGGCCCCCAAATTGTACTATGTCTTGGCAGAACTGGAATTTTTCTCAGTTGAGGATGATTCCGTTTTTCTCACACAGTAATAAGTAGTCAAGAGTGTGATAGAAGGCATCCTCTATATTTTTGTTGAACAGTAAGGTGTCGTCGACAATTTTATTTTGCGAGGAACATTTTTGATTATTTCGTCTTACCTACGTGTATAGGCATTGCCAGATGCTAAGTATCCTTCGGGCGTTCTGAGGTACATGAAATGACCCCACTCAGTGATGAAGGTTGTGAGTGGTTGTGATTCCTCATCTAGGGGGATTGAATGGTAGCTGTCAATGGCATCTAGGACCGTTTTTTTTTGTGTTAGTCAGTACCTGTAGTGCTAATTGGAATGGGGAGCTTGTGTGGTGTGTCTCCCATTTGCATTGGGAATTTAGGTGCTGGTAATCCATAGTCCTTCTTGGTTTCCCATTTTTTTTTGCAGTAATAACCATGATACTGCACCAATCGGTGCCCCCACTGATTGGTACGGGAGTGATGATGCCTCTCTCAACATCATCCCAGAGGGCCTTCTTTACTTCATCCCTGTAGTGGTAGGGTACTGGTTTGGTTTTGGGGATTGCCCCATCATTGAGGTGAATATGGGCTGGAGAGCCCGACATTGCCGGGAATTTCCCACTTTTGTTGAACACTGTGGTAGCAAATTGATCCAATAGCCATTTTTTTTAGATCTTGTATGCTTTCACTAGTTGGCGGTTATGGAGGAGTTCTTGGACAGTCGAATTTCGGTTTGCCTGTCTTGTGAGGTTGGGTACCTGGATGTATGGCATCACATGTTACTGATGGTGGCAATGTCATGGGTCTGGGGAAGCATGGAGGTAATATCCCGACATTAATACAGGCTGCCTTGCTGAAATATATTACTTGTATTTCGTTGCATATATACAGAGCCTGCCTTGTGGTTCAACTCCCAAATTCAAACATGACAGGTAACTAACCTTGACATACCAAAGAAAATCCTCTGACGGTGTATACCTTTTTTTTAGAGGGGACCAAGTTCCTTTCTGAGAGTCCCAAGTGCCGCAAGTATGTAAGTCCACCAAGGCATATGGTTGCACCACAATCGGGGAATATCTTGAGTCTAGTTGGGTGGGCAGTAGGGATGTCCCTGATCCATCTTGGATCGGGGCATGAAGATAACGGAATTATTGCAGCCTCGAGCTCTTTGAGGCCGCTATTACCTGGTTTATAGGTTCCAGTTGCTGAGTCAAATACTATGTGTGCAATGAGGGCATCCATGGCAGCTTCCTCATCCCCAAGGTATCGCATAGCACCTCGTTTTTCTGCACCCTTCAACTGGCAGACCATCTCAAAGTGGTTTTGCTTGCTACATACTCTGCACATCTGGCCCCATGAAGGGCACATCCGTAGCCTATCACCTGATCCAGCTCCAGCATGATGATGACTACCACAGCCTCTACACGCATTCTGCCGGGGTCTTGTTTCAGCCATGGTCTTTTCGCGCCTGCGAATAGCAGTCGATTGGGCCGCATCCTGTGCCTGCCTTTGTTGACGATATGCTGACAACTGCAACCCTGCCAGAAACACTGGATATTTCATTTTGGTCTCGCATGGCTTATATTCTGCTCTAGGGTCTTCAGCGACCCTGCTTTCACCAGCATGTTGGCCTGTAGGGCATCAGTGGCTATACCCCAGATGAACTGGTCCTTGATATATATATGGAATAGGTCATGGTGACAAATTGGGTATATGAAGTCACAATCCCGTGCTCCTGATCATAGCTGAACTACATAATTCAGAACGGTCTCGTTATAATTTTGAGTTATCGATGAAAACAAGATCTGGTGTACCAGGGGATTTGATTTCCACGTGACTAGGGCCTCGAGCATATCAAGTAATGTGTTAGGGCTTGTGTTGAAGAAATCGGGGTAGGTGTTGATAATGGAGTTCTGGAAGGCTTCATCGGCTCAGTTATACAGGTCGATGTTAGTTTTAGCAGTGGGGAGATTAGTCATCCTTGTAAATACGTCTCAGTCTATTCTGAATTTCCAGAATTGTTGTGTTGTCATTTCCAAGATGAGTTGAGGGAGTTTTGTGGTCGGCGGCTTCATGTGACTAACTGATGATATCGAGGGTTCTATGGTGAGCACGTCACCCATGCCTAGTTCCTTGAGCATCGTATGGTCTAGCATGTGGAGACTGTTCCTTGTGATTTCCTCGCTAGAGAATGTTTGCACATACATCTTAGCGGAGGTAGCAGATATGCCTGCTTCGACGAATATGCTTTCCCATCCTGCCAAGTCGTATCCTACCCGCAGCACCATGTCAAAGTTTGGTACTTGAGTGTTGAATTACATGTGAAAGCGAATAGTCACTTGAGCATCAGGAAGGGAAGATTATATGCACATCAGGGCGTTCCACCATGTGCAGGTGGTCTCATCCATTCCCAGTGTGTTGATTGGCTGTGAGCCTAGGAGTAGCTACGCTAGTGTCAATATATGCTGGCTCACTCATTGGCATTTGTTTGTTAGCCGACGTCAGCCAGGCTGCCGAGCTGGAAAGCATTATTTTCTACTGTGCATTAGAGCAGTAGCTTCTTCAGTTTTGCATCCTCAAATTGGTTTCTTGATAGCAATTTTATCATATAGGCTAGCTTCAAAGAGTCTCCTCCTCACATTGGATGTTGACACATTTTTTTATGACATTGGTTCAGTTTTGCAGTGATGTTTGGAGCAGTCAGCTTTCTGTCACATAAGCTGGTGAAATTGTCCTCTGCTCTTGTTACATTTGGTCTACCAGTACTACTTGTTTTGTCCTGTTTCCTGATGACTATTAACAGTATAAACCACTGTAGTTCATGCTCAGTACTACAGAAGAAAAATGCCTTCAAATAAATTTTTCAAAAGATATATGGTCAAGATTACTGAGGAAGACTTATATTAAGTATAATAAATAAAAACATTGTGGTGCTTCTTTCATAAAATATGACACTTTTAAGATAAGAAATAAGAATTTTTAAGGGTGGCCAAATATTTTGGACTGGCAGTATATATATATATATATATATATATACATTCATATAAGCAGAAGTATCTTGTCCATGACCTGAGTGAAAAGATTTTATGAACACTAGTGAGTGAAATAGAAAGGAGGAAAAGAGGAGTAAGATTAGAATAAAAAATGTGTCTTTGTTTGTAGTTGAAAGATTTTACCTATTCTTTTATTTCATAAATTGTTTTTTTCTTTTTTAGTTTACATTCAAATAATATTTAAAAATATGTATACCAACATTAGTCAAAGGTTTAAAACATTTTCATGATTTCTTTGATAATTATTTTTGCTCCAATAAATTTTTATTTCTTTACAATTAATGCTCGATTACAGAGCAATTTTTTCATCAATAATTTTTGAAAAGACAGCATAGTCTTAATTAAAATTTTTTTCACCCTCTCAAAATTTGATGATAAAAGAATCTAAAAATTTATATATTACATCATCTCTTTTAATTTTAGGTATATTTTTTGTTTAGATTTAAAATATGATTCTAAAAAAATGTAATCCTTAACTCATTATAGATTTAAAATATCATTCTAATTTTATTTTTCTTTGGGCATTTTTTTAATATGACAAAAAATTTTTATTCAGATCTTCATTGCCTATTGAGTAACAAAAATAAAAAATGTATTCATTTAATTTATTTTCTTTTTTACCCAATAAAATCTAGCAATAAAAAAAAGCTAAGAATTAAAAATATTTTCTTATTTTTATGAGGAAAATTTTGCATATTAATTCAAATCAAAAGCATTCATGTATTTTATAAATAGTTTATTCCTTTTTAAAAAAAGGTTTTGAGATACATAGATCAAAAATTAATATATTTAGTTCTAAGAAATATGAAAATTATTTGTTGAAAAAATCAGTTTTTGAGTTATCGATAAACAATTCTCACAATTATCTAAATTGTTTTTCTTATTTACTCTATAAAATTATAACATTTGGGATAGATACAATAAAAAAAGCTAAGAATTAAAAATGTGTCTGCACAAAACAAAACAAAAAAAAGGATTAAAAATGTAAAATTCTTAGTATTACAAATTTTGGGTATAACATTTAAAATCATATTTTAAAAATGATACACTTGGTTTTAAAAATTTGCATGATCTTTTTTTAGTTTTACCAAAAATTAAGAATTTCTTTTTTCAATAAGTACTAAAATCTAAAAAAAATGATTTTTCTAATTTTTTATAACATTAGAAAACACCACAATAATAGCACATGAAATTTATAAGCTATGACTACAAATCCTAGAAGTCCTACATAAAAAACAAAAAAACTAAAATCAATAGAATTAATTTTGAAAATAGCGACAATGTTTTGAAATGCCCTTAGCTTTTTTTTTAAATATCCCATATTCCTTGATAATATTCTATTTCCGTTGATAATGTTCTGTTTTTTAAATTTATCAGCATCTATGTTTTATCCAACTCAGTATTTACATAATTTTATAATGTTATAAAAATCCTAAAAAGCTCTTTCAAAAACTCTTTAAAAAATACTCTTTATACATGCAAGCAACCCCTAATGATGGCCTACGAAAGGTCCAAAAGTGCTCGGGACAATTTTGGTAAATTCATCCACTAATTCAAACCTGAAACCAAGACACTTATCAGGAAATTGAAAGGATCTTAATAATGTGTCTTAATGTGTCTTTATTATCTAATCAAACATGCGTAAATGAAAGACTGCGGCCCAACTACACACATATATATATATATATATATATATATATATATATATATATATATATATATATATATATTATAACAGTGTTGGTTGTCTCTATCTCACTTTGTGGGTTTGTGGCAGACCAAATGGGGTATAATTTGGAGAGTGCTCAATATCTATGATAGAGCTATTATATAATAATAAGAAGTAAATATATATGTCTTTATATATATTTGATAGCATGGAAGCTTGTCTGTGACCACAGATTACATGCCATCTTATATAATGAAACAGCATGAAACCTTTGGTCGCAGACAAGCTTCCATGCTATTAAATAGATATAAAAACTAATATATATTTACTTATTATATATATATATATATATATTAGGGAGGTACTCATGATGTAGGAGGAAATGGACACAGTAACCAGAGTTGAAATCATGGACAAAGCTATTAGCATTTCACATTGTGTTAATATCCTTAGGAAAGGTATAAATCCAAATATTCTCCCTCAAGCTATGAAAATTGACCTTGAGTTGCATCCAGCTCATGAGGAGGTGTGGTGAATATATACAATCATGCACATTTATTTATATATATACATGAATATACATATATATATAGAGAGATATATATATATATATGGGAACTCAACTGATTTCCATACTAAAATAAGTGTTAACGCTTTTGGGAAAAAAATAGACTCAACAATCTATAAGTTTTGTGTCTGCATTTTTGTATTCATCAACCAATCAGCACATTCAAACTACTTTTTAAATTTCAAGATACTTTGCAGACAACAATATTTGACTTGCTATGAAAAATTTGAAATATTAAAACTCAAAATAATCTTAGGTGTCTTTGCAACCAAAAATATAAAAATGCAATTTCTTAGCCAATTAGATTCATAGGTAAATCATCGTTTTTTTAAGCTAATTTCAATTCTAGCAAAATAGTATAAACAAGCGAAGAAATAAACATTTCTTCAGTAAGTATGGAATTGTCTGTATTTATTCAACAAACAGAAAGTAAGGAATTATTACTTACCCAAATACTTTTTGATTTATTTCTTTTGAGTGAAAATCTACATTCTTTTCTTTCAAGAATGCACTTCATTTCAACTTGCCTAAGTTTTCTTAAATTAAATGGATGTTTATTAACATTTATATTTGCAGTAAAAATATTCATCTGTCTCCTTTTCATTTGTAAAAGCAGCCATCTGCAGCAGTTCACATACATATATGATTAGGTCATAAATATATTTTTCATTCAACATAATGACACTCCATAGAAAGAATTCTTCACACACGCAAAATATGTGCCCTTATTTTAAGCTAACAATTACTGCTTTACTTCATTGCATGTATCTGAACTATATATATTAAAAATATCAATGCTCCAACTAATATTATCTTTCTTTACAAGAAAGAATTTGTACTTTTGTTTTTCAGCAAAATTTTCACTCAATTTAAAGAAACAAAATAGAATTTGTAGATTGGATTTTTATTCATTAATTTTCTTCTTTATAAGCAACATATATATTTACATATATATACATATATGCACATATATACATATGCATAAATATGTATGCATACATACACACTCGCACACACATATGTATACATATATATTTACATTTATATATGCATGTATATACTTGAATGTAAACACATACATATATATATGAATGTATATACATATATATATATATATACACATAAATGTACATGTATATCTATATATACATATGTACATAGAAAAAGGTAAAAAAGAATAAAGATATATGTAGGTATATTTGATGATTTGTTTTATTTATTGTGCTGACGCATTTTGTCTGATAAATATAACAAATCATCAAATATACCTACATATATCTTTTTTCCGTTTTGCTTTTTTCTACATATATTCTGTCAGATTCAATTCAGTTTTTCTAAGAAATATATATATATATATATATATATATATATATATATATATATATATATATATATATATATATAAATAAAACGTAAAGACATATATATATATATATATATTTACACACACATACATATATATATATATATATGTGAACACACACAAATATACACTCATATATATAAACATTTATATATGCATATGTATAAACATACATGTGTATACATATACATATATGTTTGTAAATACATATATACATATATATACATACATATACACAGATATATTTGCCAACCCTCCACACAAGCAGGATGCAGCACAAGGTCAGATTTTAACAGATTACTGCTAGACAGGTTGCTTTATTAAGATTAAAGACCCCAGTTTTCCCTACCATTTATCCATAGCAGGAGAGAGAATAATTGAATTCATACCTTTCTCAAGGACTATGTGAAATACAAACATTGTCCAGGATTTGAACTTGAGTCACCATGTCAATATTTCTATAACAGTATCCATTACACCATGAACGCCTCCTAAATATGTATATACATACATATATATATATATATATATATATATATATATATATATATATATATAGTTATGTATATACATATGCATAAACACACAAACACACACACATATATATATATACAGTCAACATTGAAATTATTCATACATCAATTTTGAATATTCTTACCTATTTCTCAGAATCTAATGCCCATATATTGCCAGGTTTTTTTGGTTGTTGATGAGTACAAAAAGAAAAACAAAATATACAACTCAATTTTCAGAACAGTGGGTTAAATACAACAAATTTGGCAAGCTAATTATGCAAAATAGGAAAAGACAAAAAAATATTTGTACAGTAAAAATATCATTTTAATTTGATTGATTTGACTTGCTATACATAATTTACATAACTACTTTATTGGTGAAACCTTCTAGATTATCTATTCAGTAGAATATTTATGAGATTTTCAACAAAAAAATCATAGCATTCATGCTGAGTGTTTGATTTGTTGAAGAACACTTAATGTCAGGGAGCCATCCTCACAGGTTTTTCCTGCTTTGCAGAGATATTTGCTCAGCATCTGAGGTACTCTATAAAAGGAATGCTGATGGAGCCAAGGATTTTTGTTTCTGCCTCACATGGGTCTTGGCCTGTGCACTGCTCCCACTTTAAAATGGGCTTGTGCTGCATTTTGGTGTGGTAGGATGTTGAATAAATACAAGCAAAGAACATTACAGCATTCATGTCAGGTGTTTAGTTGGCTGTTAAACACTTGTTTCAGGTGGCAGTCTCATCAGGATTTACCTGCTTTGCAAGGTTGGGTTAATTGCTCGGTGTCTCTGGTACCCTATTAGAGGAACCCAAAAGGGCCAAGTATTTTTTGGACCTGTCTTTATTCATGCACTGTCCTCACTATAAAATGGCCTAGTGCATCATTCTGGCTTGATGGGAAATCAGTTAAATATGATCAAAGAATATCACATGGTGCATAGTGTCCACATGGTCATTCTTACATTAACAAAATGATGGGGAAGACAAAGGAGCTTAACGTTGACTTGAGACAGAAAATTATTAACTTCCACAGGTTGAGAAATAGTCACAGCAGGTTAGCTATCCCTAGATCAATGGTACAGTCCATTATGAATAAGTTTAAATAGTTTGGCATGACAGAAAATTTGCCTGGGCATGGAAGAAAACCCAAATTATCACCAAGAACTGCATGAAAATTGTGTCTCAAATCCAACAATTCTTTTAAAAGATATAGCCAAAAATTTGGATACAATAGCTATCAGCATAAATACTTGCACAATACAACATTGTTTTAATAGAAATGGGTAGTGTGGAAACCAACCACAATGAAACACTCTTTACAAACCATGTCACATTGTTGCTTGGTTTAATTTTACTAAAATATTCTTGGACAAAAAATATTGCTTTTGGGAATAAGTGTTATCGAGTGATGAAACAGAAATTGAACTTTTTCGATTTAATGATATAAACAATATTTTGGGCAAGAAAAGTAAGAACATAATGCCAATATTAACACATAGAAGTGGCTCAATGATGTTTTGGGGTTGTTTTAACTCAAGGGAGACTCAATTGTTAATTGTAATAAGAGGAATAATGAAATCTGTAGACTATATCAATATTCTGGATGAAAATCAACAACTATCAGAGCAAAACCTTGATAAAGGTATGTGATTTACTTTCCAGCAAGATAATGATCACAAACAAATGTCTAAATCAGTGACTGCATGACTGCAGTAAAAAAATTGTAGAGTTCTGCCATGGCTTTCAATTGAAAATCTATGGCAAGAATTGAAAGTTTGAATGAATTGTCGGTCACTAAAAAACCTTCAGGAATTAGAATGTTTAACCATTGAAGAATGTAAGAAATTCTAGAGAAGACTTGTTCAAATCTCATTGAAAACTTTGGAAAACTATTCCAGCAAATTATAAAGATGAGAGGCTAGATGATTGACTATTAATCATGCGAAAATAATTCAATTTCTTTTTTTTAATTTATACTGTACAAATAATTTTGTCTTTTCCTCTTTTATTTATTTTTCTTTTCATATTTAGTAAATTTAACTTATCCTTCTCAAAATTGAGTTTTATATTCTTTTTTTTTTTTTTACTTAACAACATATAAAAAGCCTGGCATCATAAGAGAATTAAATTCTAAGAAATCTAAGCAAAAGGCCTTGTAAATTACAAAATGTTCTCTGACGAAAACAACAAGCTGGAAACATACCCTTATGTATGAATAAAATAAATAATTCTTAAAAAATATAAATCTCTTAGTGGCCCTATTCATTTTGAAATATTTACTTTTTTCTCTCTTTCTACCAACAAAAAAGAAAATAGTTATATATATATATATATATATATATACATATATATATATATGTGTGTGTGTGTGTGTGTGTGTGTGGTCATTAAAATCCCAATACAAATCGGTTTGGAGTTATATTATTCTTTCTTTATGATAAAATACGTTTCTTGAAATATTTATCCATTGGTGATAATATTAGTAATAATGAAATTCTTTCAAAAAACAAAAATTTATTGAATTTGTTAATTAGAAAGAATTTTAGTTTTAGAATCACATCAAAGGAGGATATATTTAATTTTTCTTCGTGCAGCTTGTCTGAAAATGATAGATTAATAGTGTCTACGAAGTTGACCTTTTTTTATCCCCACTAAGAGTATCAATATGATTACGACTTTTACTGAGTTTGAGATGCTTTTCTTTCAATTGAATAAGCATTCTCAACTCCTACTGCTAATTAATTTACAATATCTTAAAGCCCATCTGAAAGACCAGGCTCAGAAATGAGTAAATTCTCCTGTTGATTCAAAAGGTTTCTTTTGGCAAAAGAACCCTTTTGAAACAGCCAAACAGCTGAAAACCAATACTAATATTTACTTTACTAGATCCGATAAAGGAGCTGGTGTTGTCATCTTAAATCGCTCCGATTACATCGATCAGATGTATGTCATTTTAGACGATGTAAAATTCCATAAATTAGGTTATTTGTCTTGTGATGATACCCTAAAAATGCAAGTTAAAATTCAGAAACAGTTTCTTCAATCATATAATAAAAATTTCTTTCTAAAGAAAGTTGTGAAAGAATTCGTCCTGTTGGTTCACAAAGACCAAGGATAGGGTTTACCGAAAGTCTATAAACTTAACATCCCACGAAGTCCTGTTTTATCAATGAGTGGCATGAGTTGCCAAAATGGCTTGTCGAAGTTCTTGATCCTGTCTGACAATTTTATTCAAGCTTTTGTGTTCCAGACACCTTTCCAATGATCCGTCAATTTCCACGTGTAAACACTGAATTCCTTGTATCTGTTAACTAACATTCCTTTAGATGAGACCATTAGTATTTGTTCTAGTTATCTATATCGGAGTCATTTAAAACTTCCACTGTGCCCAGAAAATATCTTCATTGAATTGATGGAGTTGGCTACTAAATCGGTCTCTTATAGCTTTAATAACATTATGTATAGGCAAGTTGACGGAATATCTATAAGAAGCTCTCTGGGTCTCCTTATGGCCAATGTATTTGTGAGGTTCTTGGAATGACAACTTTTCAACAAGGTCACTAAACCATATTGTTATGTTCGTTACATGGATGATAGTTTTGATTGTTTTTATTCATGTAAAGAGGCATTAAAATTTTATCAATGTCTCAATAATCCTCACCCATCTTTGTCATTTCGCTGAAAGAATTTTCTCGACGGCAATACGTTGTCTTTACTCTGTCAATGTTAGAACCATCTTTACCACCAGATCTACCTTCTTGTCTTCCTAAAAGGATGTTCTACCTATACTGCAACCAAGTATAAGGGTCTATAAGGTTCAAGGTCAGTGCAATGCTGATTGTATTGGTAGGATTATTCAGAGGTACTTGTTCGGCAGCACATGTCAAGAGGAATAGGCGGGCGGTCTCAGTCATTAACATCCGAACTCTGACAGTCGCATGTGTCTGTCATTCGCAAACACTTATGCAACAATTATTTATGTCGAACGTGTTATTTGGATGAGTATTTCTCTGCTATGCACAAGGCTAGGAGTAAGCAACATTTACTATTATTGGAGTTATTGGCGAGAATTGAATAACGCTCAAGACTGTGTAAGCAGAGGACATTCAAGGTTGTAAGGGGAATCTGGAAGGTCATTGGTTTTTATTTTATCGTCACTCCCATCCATGACTTTACCGTTTATTACTATTTTTTTTTAGATCGTTTTGGTATAAAATTTACCGATTCTTGTTGTTGAAAAAGCACCAGTGGAAAGGGCACTTAACTTTCTTTTTTTTCTTCTATTCAGTTTTTTTAGTTATCTTTCTTAAAGTATGATACCCCTGTTTAAAATTACTTTTTATACGCATACATAGATGTGCATATAAATATATGTATATATACATATATATTTGTATACGTTTATATTAAAATTTATATATTTACATACGTAAATATATGTATGTACATATCGATATAGAGATGCATGTATATATATATATATATATATAATGAATAAATAAATAAATATGAGATATATATATATGCATATTTAATTCATGGAATTTTGACTGCGACCCCAAGGTTTCATGGAGTTTTTTTTTTTTTTTTTTTTTTTGCAAAACAACAATCATCAAGTAGTTAAGAAAATGAAATGAATCGAAAAACGAAAAAATACATTCAAAAAACCGTTACGTGTGATTGTGTGTGTGTGTGTGTGTGTGTGTGCTTACGCTTTTGTGGGTTATAGTTGCGAATTAACGTGTGTATGTATGGGTTTAAGTGAGGGTACAAATACAGCGCGTTGTTTTAACGGGATGTAAATTCGTAGGTGTATCTTAATTTTTCGTTACATTGCATGTCGAGAGGAATGAATAAAGATTTGATTTGTAAGCGTATTTAAACGGTTATATTATGGTGGACCAGAATCACAATGGGTATAAGTAGGGGTATATTGTATTGCCATATAATATTGTACAATGTTGGTATTATATTTAGGGAAAGGAATTGGGCTAAGATATAATAATAAATTGATGAAATGTTGCGTAAATATTATATATACTATAGTTATCTTTGATAGTACGTGTGTAATGAAATAATAAAGGGGTTACAATAATAGTATATCTATGTACGATGATGATTATAACTGAAGAGCAAAGTGTTGTCATTATAAATTTAAGGAAATTGATTAAGGAAATAGATGGCTGGTTTGGGAGGATGGGATGGTTATTTTTAATAGTTATATGTTTTGTGCTAATGCTGTGTGATATATACGTTAATGGTAGAGTATGTGGTAGATAAGATGAATGCTGAGTGTTGGGGCCTATTCTTATTTTCTCATAAAAATGTAGAATTAACAGATAGTAGAGGCGTGGGGAGAAGAGTATGGGGGTTAATTGAGAAAGATGATACATATATTGTGTGGCGGGTGTGATGGTTGGTAGAGGAAAATGGTACTTACTGTGCTTCAGGTTTATTTATTTATTCTTTTTATATTTGAGATGTTAGATGGGTTATGTGCATGGATCGAAGTGTGAGAGAAGCTGGATTAGTCATATGAGTTTTCATGACAGCAAACCATTCTAGGCTGATTTTACACAGGTCTATCGGAAATCCCTAGCACACAATTCATTTTTTGATGCCTTTTGAAGAAAGCAATGACAGTTTGCAGCGGTCAATTCATACAGCTTTCCTAATGGTTTCTTAGTGGCATAGATTTCCAAATCCTTGAAATAAATTGCTCATAGTATTTCAGCATTGGTTCAAATTTTGTGCAACATCAACATGGTTATTCTCTTGATAATAAGACAAAATTTAATTGTATTCTTTTGTGAGGCTTGTTCTCAATATGCAGTGTTCAAATAACAATTGACATCTTCAAGAATGAACAAATCTCAGCATTGAAAAACACAAAATTCATAAATAAATCTAATGTGCTATTTTAAAATATCTTTCAAAACAAATTTTTTCCAAATATGAAATATCATTGATTTAACTAACATATGTTGGAGTATGATATAAAAAAAATAAAGTTGGGTAAAATCTTTTGAGTATTCTGACTTCCACTATGGAAGATTTGTAAACTCCAAGCCAGACCTTCACTCAGTATAATATAGGAGGATTTTGAAGGTGATATTATGAAAAACTAAGTGTTCCTTCTGTATTGCAAAATACAGTATATTATGCAATAGATATTCCATAATAATCAAAATAATTTTGTTTAATAAGTCATAGCAGGTCTACCAACTTAATATAGAGAAGGTATAATCATTAGTTTTACAAATATATGCATCTATTTATATATGAATACAAAATAGTATGTAAACAGAAAAATATAAGCAATTTCGTCATAAATTATTAGCATGTAGAAGTAATAGTTTATTTAGAAATTTTGCAAAGACTAATTAATAGGATGGAATTTAAATCTAAAATAATGTTCCCACATAAATTTACATGTACCATTTCAGTCAGTTTATAAACTTAATGCCATTCACAGGAAATTAAGTTGGTAATGTTTTTATAAAAGAAAAATTGGAACTATAGATTAAAAAGAATATCTTTAATAAAGAATAATAATCAATAATAATCCTTATTATTTAGTAAGATTTAAAAGAAAAAATAAACTGCATTTAATTTGCTGCTGCAACAAGAATCTTTTGTTTCAGCAATCATTATAAATTACAAGGAAGTTTGTTTCAATTTTTAATGATAGTTATTTAAAAAAAAAGAGTTGGGAAGTAACTGTAACTCAAAAAAACATTTTAATTTCCCCACATAGACACTATAAAAACAAAATTACACCAATATTACACATCAACTCACACAACTTAATCTACAAATCAAAACTGCTGTATGACATTAGGATTTATATTTCTCTAGGTAAAATTTAAAGCCAAACATTTTCCACATTATATCGGATTTTATATCCATTTTAAATCTATAGTACAAATATGCATAGTATAATTATAAACATTGACTTACATTTCAGTAAGATATAAAATATCTACTACAGTCTTATTTTTCCTCAGGCAGCCACCTAAGTAATTGACAATCAACAATTATATTGATTAATAGGCTCATATGAAAATTACTGATCTGGGTGATACAGTTAATTTTGCAAGTAATTATAAATCACCTATTTAGTGGCTGACATAACTAACATTTTCAGTTAAATGTATTGATGTAGTACTGATAGCATATAAAATATAAAATTTGAAAGTACTTGCAAGTTTGAATGATTTAAAGAACAAATAGCCCTTTGCAAGTATCTAAAGACGAATTTATGGTTTAATTTGTATTCCAAGATTATATCTATCTGTACATCATTTAAGAGAAATATTAAGAATATTAAAGGTAAAAATTAGATTATATTAAAATTCCAAATATACTTTTTACATATTTCAATGCTAATACTGATAGAAAAATATCATTCATGTATTTATTATCATCAGTATTGTTATTACGAATACTCTTATCTTTTTAATGAATATATTCTTGGTAAATAAACAAATTATTTTAAAAAAACCTCAGCTGTTAAAAATGTAACATAGCAAAGGTAAGAATAAAAGCCTGACAATACTCAACTATAAGATACCATCAAGGCTACAACTAGTAGATGAACACCCAGATCAACATTGTTATTCATAGAAGCTAATGGCTCAGTCTATTGTTCAGGAAATAGCTATGGATAATAATCTAAAATGTAAATTACTGAATTAATGGTCTTAATCATTTAAAATAGAAAAATATGTTTCAGTAAAGTGACCCTAATACAGAACATTTGGAATATGGAGTAAAACTAAAAGTTTTTTCTACTGTTGTAGGTTATTTTTATATTTCAAAGAACAAGGGCATAAATATGAGTTTATATTTGATTTCAGGTTGATTTTCTAAATGTAATCAAAATAGAAAACTATTTTTATATGCAATTCTAAAAAAAAAATTGGGATCAGTTTTTATTTGATTATACATCAATAAAAAAAGTCTTAAAAACAATTTAACTTTTCATAACATGAAACATTACATAAAATACTATTTTCTTCAAAATCTCCATGAGAGATACTCTCAAAGAAATGCTTCTTATCTATTTCCACAAAAACTTCAACTGGTACAAGGAACACAATAACTGTTGGAGAGGGCAAATTTTCAGCAACAAAACATTATTTTTTACACATTTTCACCACTGTTGGCTATGCATTTTTACCAGTGATGAATAAGAGCTTATAAAAATCTGCATCAACAGAAGTGAACCAACAGCAATAATAGTATTGTCTGGAAAATGTCTGAATAATCCATCTTTTATTGCATAGGTGAACTGATTGAGACACTCTATATAAGGTTAACAACTATGATGAATAAGGCTTGTCACTCAGACTGCTGTTGCCACTACTGAAATACATTACCCATTGCCTAATCGTGCTCACATCCATGGTTTGATCTCAAGCAAGTGTCAATGAATATCTATAGGTGCAATCTTTTCACATGGAGAAATTCAATAACACATCACTGCTTTCATGTCAAAATCCATTTTGCCAAACTACCACTCAACTGCTATTTTGCCTGGAAAAAAATCATGGGTTATTGGTGAAATGGGTCAACCTCTACTGTCATATCACCAACATTTGCATCTGACATAGTGGGGAAATATAATAAAATAGGAGGCATTATTTACAACACTGATGAAAATGTATAGCCAATGATTATAACTATATAAATTAGTGTTGTGTAGCTGAAAATTTTCTCTATCCAACAGTGTAATTAATTGGTTCCATAGAAATAAACAGGAGACATTACAGATCCTCTTATCTATTTTTATTAAATACTATTATAGATTTAATAAATGAAGAAATATTTATTTTGTCATTTTTATGCTCTAAAATCATTCAATTAAAGAATTATGAAAATTTTAAAAACTTTACTGTGAGGAATTAATGAACTGGGCCATTGGTATTATTTAGTTTTACTATAGTTGATGCCCTGATTTACTACTTATTTTGATAAAAAAAAGTTCTTCACTTTTATTACAACCACTTTCAGATTAATAACCTTGAAAAAGGTATGAACTCTCTCATCCTTCTAGCTATAGGTTAAATAGTACCACTACTGTCCCTCTACAAGGATGATTTTGGTATTAAATAACTCATGAAGGTTGATATGTAATGACATAACCAAAACCATTAAAATAGAAGAAAGTTAATTTCTATATTAGCTAAATATAGGTGTATCAATTCAAAACTAATTTCAAAATTCAATGCTTGTATCCATATGTTCATTTCAACTTAATGAGTTGGAAGATGTTCTAAGTATTAGTTGCAATTTAGAAACTGCATGGCTAAATATTTAAACTATATGTTTGGATCAGTACAGCCATAATTTTTTATTTTTTTCTGAATTGTTCATGAAAATTTTTGAAAATACTTGAAAGAAGTACAACCATTAAAAAAATACAATAAATTTAACTTTTATACCATTTTAAATAACTTAACTTAAATTTTTACACCATTAAAGATAACTATCATTAAAAATTTTGTATCATCTGCATAATAATTAGCTTCACTTGAGTAATAAAAATATTATTGTGTAATTAATTCTTGAAGTAACAAGAAACAGTAATATACTGTACTTTAACTATTTTGTATTCTTGCATCTTAAATTATATTCAAATGCTTAAAAACAAATACTATGGGTTTATATACAATTTATCTTCACAGACTTCTGCTTATACAATATTAAAAACCCCACAGTCATAACTTATAAACAACTTAATAGGCACAAGGTAATATCTAGTAGCATTCATTATGAAATTGGATGATGTTTCTCTGTTCAAAAATCAAAAACAATAACAAGTAATGTTACTACGATGACTTTAAAAATTGTTCTGAACTTATAACCAGTCAAAAGAAATTGAATTAAAGGAGTCAAATTGGGGAAAAGTTCTTAATCAAATAAATATAGAAATTGAAACCACAATTTTTGAAGTGTTTCAGATTTTATTTCCTTTCAAAAGTATAAATATAGAATGTAAAACTAATTTTAACATTAAAGAAAATATTTAATAACCACTTACAGTGGACGTGTCCTGAGATATAATTTTCAAAACTATAGTAGTCAAAAAAATAACATTTTACTAGTTCTAGCCATTCAGTGTTATAATTAAAGCTTCCCAACATAAATGCAAGATACAATTTTTCAATTACTATTGCTATATTTTTTTAGAAAATAAAATTTAAAAAATTCTTAACATTTCTAAAGTTTCTTCATTTTTTACTATGACAAGCATTATTTATATGTCCCTTTTCACTTTCAAAAAATTTTTGTTATATCAAATATCATACACAATGAATCCAAATAATAAAATAGATAAAAATTAACATGGGGTTTTCTTTAACAATAGGGTCTATGTGAATTTATCTTCACCTGTAACAAGCACTACTTATACATTCAAAGTTTCATTATCTTTAATTTATTTTCATTAAATAATTTATTTTCATTATTATTCCTTAAAATAAAAAACATTACATATTTAATAATTACTTCTTAACATAAAGAGATAAAAAGTCAGAAAAAAGAGTTTTAGTACATTTTAGGCAAATTTAATGTATATAATATTCTGATAAACTACTGGTTATCTTGCATACTATTATGTTAATGCAAAAATAAACACTGGCATGTTAGAGAAATTTTAGAAGTGTCTTTTTTGTGTGTGCATTCAGTTATTTGTAGTACAAGTCACGGAAAAATCAAGAAGTTAGATAATGAGTTCCAGATGAACTTAAAGAAACATCAATGAATACTTAAATACTTGTTTTCCTCTTTATGAAAGAATAAAAAGACTAATTTCTGAACAAGATGGTTCCTGGCAATGAAAAGTTATTTTATTAGAAGAATTCAAAGCAAAAAAAATCAGAGATAGAACTAGGACAAGCTTCTCAACTTAAATATCATAAAATCTAGAAGGTGAAAATTTCTTCTCTGTGTTTTCTGAGATTTAAATGAAATTTATTATGATGGATTGCTGGAAGTTAGTCAAACTGTTACTCCAGTAATAAGTGGCTCATTTGAATGATGCATTGGAAAAGGAAAAAATTTTTTTCCTAGGCAAGGAAATTTTATGGTATGATCATGCCCCTTACTTAGGTTTCAAATGAGATACAGTAAACAATTAGCTGGGGTTGGAAATCCTTCCATATGCATCATATTCTTCAGACCTATCACTTTCAGACTATCACTTATTTCACTACATGCAGAACTCTTTATCCAGTCAGCAGTTTTAACAAGTTAAAGATATTGAAATATTTTTCCAAGAATGAATCAAACCAAAAATAGCATTGTTCTTTTATGACAGAATATATAATTTACCTGAAATGTGATGCAAAGTCATAGAAAATCAGGGTAAATACTTTGATGGCTGAATAATGGTTCTATGAATTTATATGAATTAAAGATTTTGGCAAAAATGCTGGAAACTTTTGTATCAACCAAATAGTAACTTTGAATATTAATATAAATTTTAAGAAATTATCAGAGCCATATCTTATGGTAAAAGAATGAAGAAGATTAGAGAAGCTCAATCAAAAAACTAAAGTCAAACCATCTAATATTCCTTTACATATACAGAGATCTGGAGATGATTTCCCTCCCCAGCTTAAGCATTAAAACAACCATTAATTCAAAGATATGAATAATAACAAAAAAAAAGTAAATTCTCATGTTCCTCAATTGGTAGATGAAATAGCAAATAAAAAGTGAAATCTCCTAATAAAAAAATCCTTCTTAGATTGAATAATGTTTTACTGGCATAGAAACATTTGATATATTAAATGGTAAATTAAATAAAATTGTTTACTTTGTGGTCTGTTTTTTTTTTAGCAGTAAATGAACTTTCAGTAGCAAAACACATATCCTTACATAGACAATTAAGTTTATTATGGTTTTAGAAGTAATGACATCTAGTAGCCTAAATACAAAGTGTTCCATTTATTTTCTATATATTAACTGCTGATAATAAATCATAGAATAGTGTTTAATTTGTTTCTCTTTTGTAGTCAATAAATTTACCATATAGGTTAGGGAAGATTTGGTAATTGAGACAGAAAATGGTGAACAATTATTTCAGAAAAATCTTGGTTGGAATTATCTTGTAATAGAATTGCACACATTTTATATAGGCTATTAAATGCTTTAACATACTGTACTTATATATTATAATTAGAAGGCAACCACTAGTTTAGAAGATTTTTTATAATTGAAAATACTCACTATACATAATAAATAATTTTCAGCATGCATATTCATATGAGTAAATGTATGCATATAATACAAAAATTGCAAAGCTTGTATAAAATCATAAGAGAGAAGAGCCACCAAATTAGTTAAAAAGGAGTATATAGATTTTTTGCCCTTACAGTTAGATTATCTGCCTTTGCTTATCAATATATCTCTTAGATGATGAGACAATTTATTGCCATGGTGACACGTCCAGGTATTTAAAAAGAAAAGGTGCTAAATTATTTCTCTTTCCAATTCAACATTCTGTGAAGGACATATATATCAACCCAGCTCAGAGATGCAGTCTTTCCCAGAAGACCTTTAATATGGGAAACACATACATAGACATATCTATTTCATATATATTCCATGAACAACACCAAGTAAGTAATATGAACTGTTTTTTCTTTTTTACCTTGACAACTTCATTCTTGTACACACATACATGTATACATATACACTATTTTTATTATTCATTCTTTTTTGTATTCACTCTCTTGTTTGGGTCATACAGCACTAAAACTTACTAAGTTACATGAATTTGTTTCTACAATTCCTCTTTCTCAACTTCAAGTTTCAACAAAATGGTAGTATTCAACCTCAACAAAAGCTGTTACATGGTGTAATATTCCATTAGGATAAAGCCAGATTACATGTTTCTTTAATGACTTGCAAAGACTTACAAAAACTGGTTACATCTTGGCTGTGAAGTTTTCTCTCATCTGCCATATTCACCAGACCAGATATTGCATCTTCAGATTACCATTTACTCTTATCTTAACATGAAAAGGATTCAAATTACTTGAAAAACTGTAAAAGTGCATTAAAACAGTTCTTAGTTGAGAAAGATTACATGTTTTAGGAGAACTGAATTATTAAGTTGACTGAAAGATGACAGAAGTGGAGCAAAACAAGTTAATAAAGTTAATATTAAATTAAAAAACAAACAAAAACCTGCCTTATTTTTATTTAATAACTCAAGAAGACTTTAAAGTCACTTGATACTTCTCAATTTCTGTGAATTAAATTCTATAACAGATGTAATCACTTTTATGGTTTGCAGCCCAAATCTCTTGGGAATAGGCAACATGAAACCAAAGCTGTTATAATGTTCAACATAATGAATTAAAAAATAATTACTATGTCACTACATAAGTTTGACAATTATTTTATTTGCTTAACTTTATAGCTATCTAATTATTTGAGATTGTCTTTTTATATGTAAATGCACAAAATTATTTAGGAAGTTGGAAATGCTCTCCTAAATTATTTCTTCAAATGTCAAGAATTCATGAAGATTTGAGAATCTAAAGGCAAGTTATATATTTGGTGAAACTTGTACTGAATTAAAACTTTAAAAATGAGAGGATTTTGTGAGAAATTAAATCTGCTAGGCAAGTACAAACAGTCAATGTACATTCATGTCTATCAGCCTAACCATGAGTGTTTATGAATATGCATTTTTGAGTGTGTATGGTTTAGTAGATATTACATAGATAAAATAAAATGAATCTTTCTCTAACATTTATAAAAAGCAAAGAATGTCTATCACTCATGGTGTTCTATGCAAAGTCTATGCTCCCAAAAGTTCATGATGAAATTTGAGAGTTAATTGTATTTAACTATAAAAACAATGAATAGTCTAGGTAATCTTCCGTTGGCTGCTTTTTTGTTTTCCTTATCAATAGACACCACCCTTATAGATGAGTAGCAGTGGTTTCCAGACTGAACAATTTGATCCTGGCCATTGACCTGTGAGGTTCTTCTGTCCAACATCTGTTGAATCTCACCATTGACCCAACTTTGGATTCATCCATTTTACTTCACATTCACCATGCTGCTTCCCATGGCTTCTAGCGATAAAAAGGTGGGGTGCCTTAAATTTGTTACATTTTAACTTAGTTAAAGTTCAACTATACACTTTTTGTTTTTAAAAACCTATTTTATTTTAATTTGTTACTGAACTTATTAACACTTTTTAATTTGTTTAAACTAAGACCAATTAGGTGTTATTTGTTTATGTTTAATGCTCTGAGTTTCCCGTAAGTTATATCATTTATATCTTCTGCATCTGCTACTGATTAGCAGATTTTACTTACTTTTTTTGTTTGAAGCTAGAAGGATAATGTGACCATTTTATTTCTTCTCCAGTTTTCCATGCCATCCACCAATAGTTTCTCAGCATTTTCCGTTCCTCTTCTTCTTTTCCCTAGTCTAGCTAGCTGACATTAACATTCTGAAGGATAGTTATAGTGTTTACTTTAATAGTTCACCACTAGAATTCAAAGAAAATACTTACTAACTGCTCATATTTTTTGGTTTCAGCAAAGTATATAGTTATTGTTTAGCCTAGACTTCCATTCACATTCTGTATTTCATATCCTATGCCTTCTCTGGTCAATTACCAAAATGAATTTTTGGTATTTCTTTTTTTCTTTTACCTTCCTCGAAAGTTCTTTTGGTCATGTGATCCTTATATTTCTTCAGTAGTTTTTTATGCTGTCTGTCAGTAGTTTCTCCACATTTCCCTTTCCCCTTCTCTAGATAGCTGACATTAACATTCTGAAGAATAGTCATAGTGTTTATTTTGATAGTTCACCACTAAAATTCAAAGAAAACTGTTCACATAGTGACATCTAGTGTTAGGACTTTAAATAGAGTAAACCAGTTACCTGACCTAACTGCATCTGCTGCACAGCAGAATATAGACATCATATACATACAAGAACATAGATACTACCATAGCAAACTAGAAATAAAATATCATGAAACTGGTAATGGATGGATATTTGTCTCAGTATTGCCATGGAAAAATTCTGTTAATGGCATCATAGGAGGTATAGGAATGCTTCTCAGTCCTTGTGCTTTAAAATCACTTAATAACATAGAGAAAGTCCAATTGAGAATGATGTGTGCCTCATTTAATGGAACCACTGTATAACAATCATCTCTTGCTACAGTCCCACCGATGCCAGTGATGAAACAGACATCATCACCTTCTATAATGAGCTATCTTTCCTTGTCCAACACATTCCCAAACTCAATGATCTAATCATCAGTGGAAACATGAATGTTCAAATAGGCAGACAAAAATAGCAAATTCAGCTTAAACAACTCAAACAGAAATAGAGAATATCTAACAGACTTTTCACTCAAAAACTAACTAACATGCCTTATTACTAAATTTCAAAAAAGGGAGGGAAAACTATGAACCTACACCTACCCAAATAATGCTGAAGCACAGCTAGATTATATTCTCATAAACAAGAAGTGGATAAATAGCACTCTAAACTGTGAAGAATACTCCTTTTGAAGTAGTATCTTTTGATAACAGAATTGTCACAGCAAAGATATATCTAAGTCTAAGAGATAAAGAGTAAAAAACACTCATTACAACTGGTCCTCTACTCACCAATAGAGATATTACCAATAAATATACAGTAACTATTAGAAACAAATTCAATATTCTTCAAGAGATATCTAAAACACATATTCCGAATGATGAATATGAAAACTTCATCACTGCCCACATGGAAGTGCATACCAATCAAACCAAGAAACAAATGTAGAGTTCCACGAAAGTTATTAGTAGTTAGGAAGAAACAAGATAACATGATAACATCCTATGTAATAAAAGAAACCCAACAAATGCCAACACCAAAAAGCTCAGAGAGAACTAACACAGAACAAAAAGAATACATTCAAGGCCAGATCAGTAAAATAAAAAACTCAGTAGAAGATAGATAATCACAAATAGCATGGCAGTGAAATGAGCAAAAGGAAGAGTACCCTGAGAGCAAAATTAAAAGTTGCCAACCAAGAAGAATGATTACAGATGTGAAAAGAACATTTCAAGAATCTGCTAGGAAACTGCCCTAAAGTCACTGATAAACCTATCTCAAAAAGTATTAGGACAGTTTACAGAGGAAAAACTTAACATAGTATGGACAAAAATCAATAGGTTATTGATCATATGGAAGTCTTATCTATCTAAGAAAAAATTGGATTTCTTCCAAGCTGTGGCTGTGTCAATACTACTGTATGGATGCTCCTCATGGACGCTAACAAAACACATTGAGAAAAAGCTAGATGGGAACTACACAAGAATGCTACAAGCTATTTTGAACAAATCCAGGAAGCAACACCCCATCAAACAACAGGTGTAAGGCCAGTTACTTCCTATCTCAAAAACCACCCAAGTAAGACAAAAAAGATATGTGGGATACTGCTGGAGAAGCAAGGACAAATATTTGGAGGACTTACCAAGAGTGATGGATGATAGGAACAAAGGAAAAGAGAGAGTCAAGAAACTATGCATGTCAGTGCAACTTAATGATGATGATAAACAGAGACTTCAATCGAAAAAATAATTTCTGTTGAGCTTATATTTTCTGAGTTTTATAAAGACTATAATTTTTCAGTTAACTTTTAAATAATCAACTCAAAATTTAGAACATCACTACATGATTTTAAATATAATATTCAGAAGTATCTGTTTCTACCAAGTAATGGGAAAGAAATTTTGTTGGAGCTTTTTAATTCCAAAATTTTTTTATTTAATGTATCCTAATGAAATATTTACTTTTCTTGTGGTTATGTGTAACTCCAGAAGTGATAGGCATCCTTTTTGTATCCTTTCATTTTTTAAAATTTTAATTCAATACAGCTCTCTCCAAATAATTGGTAAAATTTCTTTAGAAGACCTTAGTTCATCATGAATCATAGATAACCTCACAAAAAATAACAAGCTGCTATCCAGATCACTTTGTACGAATGGATACAAAATATAAGGAGGTTTCTGTAGAAATTTAGATTAAGTTATTTCTTGTGTCTGAAGACAGTACACTTGAGAAATTCATTTGAGCATTTTGGAATCCAAACCATGCAATATGATAAGGTAAATAATCTATAGTTTCAGTATACTATATTAAAATGGACATCAATTTAAATAGAATTAGCTCACCA
The DNA here is from genome assembly GCA_963585895.1 of Sepioteuthis lessoniana. Lineage (NCBI taxonomy): Eukaryota > Metazoa > Mollusca > Cephalopoda > Myopsida > Loliginidae > Sepioteuthis > Sepioteuthis lessoniana. The sequence goes on from OY757915.1 coordinate 60,143,185, forward strand.
AATAAAAAGAGCTCGAATTGAAAAAAAAATAAAAATAAAAAAACAGCATTAATATGTAGTCTGAGTGCCTATTGACAAATTAAATGCAAACTTCTTCTTGTATCAACAAGTACATGATTGGACAAGTCTCATGAATCACTGAAGTATAACTGGTTTTATTTATTTGCAGAAGAAATCATATGTGAGTTAATTCCAGCATATATATTTTGTAATCAAGTCAGGATTTATTCTGCATAGAATTAACGTACTTTAAACCTCTAGCACTCAAAAAGAATAAGAGTTAGGATAGTAACTGTTGCATTTAAGAGAAACAAGGGGGAGACTAAAAAATGACTGAAGCATGAATTATAGAGCAAAATACAATAATGTATGTTAATATCAGGAAAAATAGAACACGTGAAGAAAAACTAAGCATATTCATACTGGAAATGAATTAGTTCCTAATATATCTTACGAAATAAAGAGGAAATGTTTTAAGGCTACATTAAAATTCATAAATGATTCTGTTACTTTTATTCAATGTACTTAAATATCAAAGTTGTACTGACCTGAAATAATAAAAATTTGCCTAAAATTTGGCACTGATTCAAGTGGTTATTGTGATTTCAATTTTTATTGTCAATTCATGCTCATCTTATTGCAAATCAGAATACTGCAACCACACAAGATCATATAGCAGAGGCTCACTTCTCTCAACATAATTATATAAGATTAGATCTAAAACAAATCAAAATAGTCCCCATCCTGTCTACCTTTCAAACTTTGGCACATCACACCTACTCTGATGTAGAGGTTATTGCTATGGTTTTTTAACACTTGCAAAAATAACTTGTAGAATATGAGAATGAAAACTGAAAGGTCGAGTTTTGTCCCAGATATCAAATTGATGAGTCTTAGAAAGATAAGAACCAACAGCAATTTCTAAAGTATTTCTGAATTTTTGGTGATAATACTGATACTTGCATGATATAGATGCCTGGTGCATTCAATAAGTTTCCAAACTTTTTTTGCACAGGCATTTAAAATTGTCATAGACTCTTGAAAATTCACTACGTTATTGCTATACATCCTATGAGATTACTGACCAATTCTTATGATTTCAGGTTCAAATGAACAGCTACAGTGGCAATTGGAATACACCCTACTAAAGCCTGATTCTCACAGCTGGTAAATTTCAAAAATGCAATCTGGACGTCAGGACACTTTGAAGAACGATATGCAATAAAATTCTGTTTTAAACTTGGAAAAAATGATGCCACAGAAACAACATATGGAATGCTTCAGACTGCTTTTCGACCATCTTGCATGAATCAAGCATCAGTTTTTGAGTGGCATAAGAGATTCAAGGAAGGCACGGAGTCTGTGAGGGATGATGAGAGGTGTGGGAGGAGTAAGGAAGTCAATACACCAGTGTTGATTGGCCAAAGGGTTAGGGTTAGGGTTACTATGTTGAGGTTTTAAGGGAGTTCAGAAAGAGATTCCGTCGGAAGAGGCCAGCACTCTTCAAATCGGCTCAGTGACATTTCCACCAGGACAATGCACCAGTCCACAACTCCATCCTTGTCACAGACTATTTGAGCAAGATGGGCATCAAGACAGTTCCTTACACTCCCTATAGTCCAGACCTAGCTCCCTGTGACTTTTGGTTATTCCCTAAGCTCAGAGGCTGTCATTATGAGACAACTGAGGAGATGAAAGAGGCTGTGGAAAAGGTCATTGACACGCTCACACAAGAGGACTTCCATGGAGCCTTCCAGAAACTGTTGGAATGGTACAACAAGTGCATTGCAGCCAGAGGAGATTACTTCAAAGGGGACTAGAGTTTCATGTGTATACTATCAATAAAAGTGCCCATACGAAAAATTTCTGAAAACTTATTTTATGATACTCGTATCTAGGGATAATCATTTTATTCTCTTGTATTCATACTGTTCAGTTTAACCTTGAAATCAATCGACCCTTTTTCATGCAATGTTGGGCATTTTTTTTAAAAAGAACATAAACATGGTCTCTGAACAACATTATTTCTAAAAATGTGAGTAAAAATATTAAATGTAAAAATTGAAGTTTAGAGATTTAAAACTTTGTACATTCTACAGCTAACCACCAAATGAACAAGGAATAAAAAGTTTGAACTATATCAAAAAATATTCTTGTGGTAGTAAATGTTCAATTTCATCAATATCTGTTAAAGTACAATAAAAAATTTGAATAAAATTTTCTTTAATGAAATTTAAAACAAATAACTCTGGTCTGTTGAGTGGGACTGTAGAATATGCTGATTGCATTTCTGTAGATGAATAAAACTAATTTCCACTAATAAAACTAGGGGTTGGCTGTGGGTGGGAACACATAATGCTTCAGGATGAGATCCTTGAAAATGAGCAGTCTTTGACCCAAGAACTGAAGTGGGTATGTGACTTGAAGCATTCATACTGGGCAGTCTACAGTTCAAATCTGATAAGCAGTTGGTCATGTAAAATTCTAACACCAACATGATTATCCCAAACATATACTTCAAATTGGTTAAATGGCAAACAACTACACAAATGTATTTTATCCTAAAGGTGCTAGACTTTGGTGGGTGAGTGCCAACTGCATAAAGATAGCAATATGAGAATCCATACAAACTGTGTGGAACAAATGATTAATATTAAAAAGAATTATTACGGTAAGAAAGATTATATATATAAATGAATATACTTATATATATATATATATATATATATATATGCACTGAGGAGATACCTCCACTCTAAATGGAAGTCCTCTGAAATTAGGGAACAAGTTCACATGCCTTGGTAGCAGCATCTCATTGACTAAAAGTGATATCAATATGTGCCTAGAGAAGGTATGGACTGTTATCGATTGGCTAGCAATCATATGGAAATCTGACCTGTCCGATAACATAAAACAGAATTTCTTCTAAGCAACAGTTGTGTCAATATTACTTTATAGGTGCACCACATTGACACTGACAAAGTGTATTGAATAAAAGTAAGACAAGAACTGCACAAGAATGCTACGAGCTATACTAAACGAATTCTGAAAGCAACATCCAATGAAACAAGAGCTGTATGGCCACTTACCTCCTATCTTTAAAACTATCCAAATAAGATGAACAAGACATTCAGGATACTGCTGGAGAAACAAGGATGAACTCATAAATGACATTCACTTATGGACTCCTTCACATGGACATGCCAGTGTACGCCAACCAACAAGAACCTACCTAAAACAGTTCAGTACAGACACAGGATGTAGTCTGGAAGACCTACTGGAAATGATGGATGATAGAGATGAACAGTTAGAGAGAGCCAGGGAAATCCATGCTAGCAGCACGACTAGATGATGATTACATAATATATTAATATGAAATAATGTACATATACTAATACATATAATATATATATATATATATATATATATATATATATATATATATATGTATATATGATTTTATATATAGAATTATGTGTACATATTTATAAATATATATATTGATATGTGAGAAGAAATGAGTTGAATCCGACAAAATGAACGTAGAAAAAGTAAAACGGAAGAAAGATATATGTTTGATGGTTTGTTTATTTTCCAATGCATTTTAACTTCAATCTTTTGTTTGAATACAAAAATATTTTATCAAAATTATTTTTATATGAGAAATAATTATGATGGATAAATTTTGATTCAATTGGAAGTCTTCATCAGGGCTAGAAGATGTTGCTATGTGAAAAAAAACGGAATACTGGTTGATATGTTCAAATTGGGTCATGTCATGCAATAGAATTTTTTGGTAAAGTAAATGGCGTTTTATGGTTTGAGAAATGGATTTGTGATATTTTATTGCTTTTAATGTTTAGAGAAAGCAGGGAGGGGCTAATCTTTTGTGTGAATTTTGAATTCTTTTAGTATTATTTTTCCTATAGATACTGATATTTTGAAAAAAACTTATCATTGTGGTATTGTGTAGTGGTATGCTATGGAACATGCTTCAATTATTCTTCATTTTTTTTTGTCATGAATGAAAGCAAATATGGCAGAGTTTTGAAAATCAAAAGTGTAGTTAGTTAAAATATTGTGAGAAACTAAAGAGTTTGTTGTGTTACCAGTTTTAAAGTCTTTTTTATAATCATAGATCTCTTTGTTTAAATTTCTACTTGTTTCTCCTATGTAAAATTTATTGCAATTTTAGGCAGCGGATTTTGTAAACACCTGCGTTTGATAGGGAATCTGTGTCTTTGGAGTTGTTCTTTACTATATGTTTTATTGTTTTTGTTGTGCGATTAGTGGTACTTATGCCTAAGTAATTTAAGTTTTTTTTCAATGAGGACGGTAGTGAGATTTTAGGGTAATATCATGTCTTTTTATAGGGTTGGTATTTGAGCTAGGTTTATTTTTTATTCATATTGAGGGGTGTATGTTTATGGATATTTATGGCTTTTGATTTGGCTCGGTGAATGAAATATATATATATTATGTGGTCCTATATGTGCATGTCGTGCTACGTGCCACTTATAGATCGAAGTCTCTGGTGAATCTATTTGTCGGGATTTCCGTGCCCATGTTGTGTTGTTCAATCCATGGGAAAGTTGGGGAAGAGCTGATTCGGACTTCTCTTGGTTCTGGCTGGGTCGGAAGACAGCCAACTTTACCAGTGCTGTTAACTGGTTACCTCAATAACTCAGGAACGCTTGTTAACAGATGTAAATAACACAGCATCTATTCATTATACAATGATTAAAAATCATGTATAACAACCACAAGTGGTTTCAGTTTGGAGTAAGAAGTGATAAGTTGACTGGCGATAACAGTTAGCCTCAAGTCTGTCTTGAGCAAATTAATTTTGGTCGGAACGGTCAAGTAGAGGACTCGTGGCAAAGAGGGTGGCAAAGACTTCAAGTCTTCGGTCTACGGAACCAGCCTTCGATCTTCCTTTGCCCTTTTCGGGATCTTCTTTTATGGGGGTCCAGATACCTGAATACATGGCTCCGATTGGCCAGCCATAGCGTAATCATTGAGGGGGTAAAAAAGCCCTACCCCGATGCCTGTGTTTAACCAGACTGCCAAACAAAAACTATGGCCCCGCATTGCACGTCTTAGGAAGGAGGGAAAGCTCCACCCCACTTTGGTTGGTGAGTTACTCGATAATATTCTAATATTGTATTAATGGTCTTGTGCCAGGCTTTTAGCTGTAATTTTCCGTAGATTTGCACCCAGCTGACATTAGAATTTGAAATAAAACTTTGTTTTTCTATCTCGTCAATCAAAACCCAAATTAACCGAATCGGTTAATTTGGGTTTTGATTACAGTTAAAAATCTTGATGTCCTTGTCAACTTAACCCATTCTAGTCATTGGTGGCGCCAGGTACGAATCCATCCATTCATCCATCCATCTATCTATCTATCCTCATCATCATCATCATTATTATTATTATTATCATCATTTTTATTTTTTTTAATTATTATTTTTCTATACTACCTTACCAAAAGACTAGAACTAATCTTCAACAAATTATTCTCATTAGTCCTAAGTATTTAATTTAATATCGTCAGTCAACTTGTAACACTATGATAGTTATATATATATATATATATATATATATATATATATATATATATATATATATATATATATATATATATATATATATATTCAGCAGCTATGTGAGGATACAGGATGTAGCCCTGAAGACCTACTATAGGCGATGATCGATAAGGAAAAGTGGCGAGAGAGGGTCAGGGATATCCGTGCTAGCGGCATGACATGATGATGATGATGAATGTATATATATATATATATATATATATATACACACACATATATACATATACATTAGCCTACACATGACTATATATACATATACACATATATATCGTACCCACCTTTGGCTACTCAAATTAAAATCTCCAGTTTAGAGAAAATGCTGTATCATCTGTGACATTGTTCATATATCATGAGAGAACTTTTGTTACTAACACAAACTGTTTGCTGAAAGGATTAATTCTGCTGGCCTTTTGGAAACAAATTTATAACCACAGGATAAAATACATTATATTCAAAAGTTCCACTCAAAAAAGTATTCCATTATTACTTATATCTTGTACAGAAACACTTCACTAGGCTCAGCAGAGTAGTAGTGGCTGAATATAAACACAACAGGCATTAACTAAAAATCAGCACGGCAGCGGGCTCGCTCAGAGCGACTGCAATTTTAAAGTCAAGGGTGGATTTGAGGTTGAATGGCTCCTGGTTTCGGCTGGGCCACCTTTGAGTGGGCGATGATGTCATTGACAAGCATTGTATAACACTGGACCTCTTGGTCCAGTTTAAGCTATAATCAGGCATCCGTGCCTGAACTCACGTTTGAGTTCACTCCAGCTAGGCTCATCAGGCTCACGTTGCACTAAGTGAGCCGATGACCAGCAGAGTCCAGCAGGGTTCGAGCCTTGGCTTGAATCCGACCTCCCCTCCCATAACACCCACTATAATCCGACCTTTAGGTCGTTGACTTTTTGTCAAGTCCTGTCTGGTGGGAGGAATTGACAATTATATCGAGCCTGAAGGAGAGGTATTTGTTCCCCATCCCAGCAGCATGAGGTCTTCCTCACCACCAAACCAGACTGCCACACATGGGGTCTGTGTCCTTACCACCAGCCAAAGCAGAAGACATGGAATTAAACCAATCACAGCCGTGGACCCAGCACAGCCAATCAAACCAATCACTGCTGCTCTTCTCCTTCTAACAGCTCTTATAAGAACTAACCTCAGAAAATCTACCATTCAAACTAAGAGCTAATTTCAAAAAGTCTTCCTAGATCACTTTTGGTCTCCTCACTAGATCTCCCTGGCAGATACCACGAGACGACGACGCAGCAACCAGCACCAACTGTAGACCAGCTCCAGCTTAATCCAGCAGCCGTTCCTCTGCAACCAGCATCTGCAACACCTAGTCTACGAGTGACACACAGCCCGGATTAGCACCAACACTCGAGGCCATATTGACACTCACCCGGTTAACAAAGAACAGCATAAGCCGGGACATCAATCATCCAGCCTCTGCAACCAATGCCTCCACATCATCGACCGTCTCCAACAACATCTACAACCTGACCATATAGCTACACCTACAATCTGTACCAAGCACCTTCAAGACGTGTTATCGTCACAAACTAATAGACAGCTGAGTTTAAGGCTTTTTACAACACTGACTTTCAACACTCAACAGAGACTACACCTACGTGATACAACAAACGCAATTCTACACTCATACACCTTTTGTGTACGATTTGCTCAATAAAACCTGAAATTTAAACTTATCCATTTGTCTCTATCGTTTGTCCAGTCCTTTGTCAATCAATCACAACACACAAACTTATAATTGTTCGCAGAATTGACGTATTAATACCGGTTCCGCGAAATATATATATATATATATATATATAACCCTAAAGAAACTGTTATAAAAAAAACTAAAGTAACTGATAAACCTATCACGAAAATTAACAATAACCAACTAGACTGGTTAGTTTACGCAAGATGAACTCAACGTAGTACTAACGAAAATATAAAACAGGAAAGCTGCAGGTCTTGATGAAATACCACCAGAGGTATTGAAAACGAGGAAATTCGACGACCTGCTGCTCTGATACTGCAACGCCATGTATAACCAGGACACAATAGACAGATGAACAAAAGGCTGCATCCTCCCATTTCCCAAGAAAAGTTAAGATTTACAACGCTCTGCTACTCAACTGCATCGAACCCGATATCGAGGAAATTCTCAAGATAAATCAAAATGGTTTTCGAAGAAATCGATCCACAACATCGCAAATTTTGAGGAGTCAGAGCAAAAAACCTCCAGGCAATACTATCATTTGTAGATTTCTCTAAGGCTCCATACACAGAGAGAAGATGGAAAAAATACTTCTAGCCTATAGTCTTCCCAAAGAAACCGTCACAGACATAATGATGCTCTATAAAAACACGAATGTAAAGGTTCGCTCACCGGATGGAGACGCAGACTTCTTTGACGTTGTCCCAGGTATCATGCAAGGAGAAACGTTAGCCCCATGGCTGTTCATAATCTGCCAAGACTACATACTACGAACGTCAATAGATTTAATGAAACAAAATGGCTTTACTATGGCAAAGGCAAGAAGCAGGCGATATTCCACACGAACAATGACACGAACTACGCTGATAACATAGCACTTCTGGCAAATACACACGCCCAGGCTAAATCCCTGCTACATAGTCAGGAGAAGGCAGCAAGTGGCATAGGCCTTCATGTCAATGCAGACAAAATGGAATACATGTGCTTTAATCAAAATCTAAAAATAAAAATCTCTACACTAAAAGGTGGGTCTCTGAAACTAGTGGACAAGTTCACATACATCGGAAGCAGCATCTCATCTACCAAAAATGACATCAATACGTGACTAACAAAGGCAGTGACAGCTATCGATAGGCTATTGGTCATATGGAGGTCAGACCTGTCTGAAAAAATAAAACACAGTTTTTTTCCAGGCAGCAGTCGTGTCCCATCTCTAAAGCTATCCAAATAAGACAAATAAGACATGCTAAACACTACTGGAGAAGTAAAGATGAACTCTTAAACAACATGCTCCTCTGGACCCCTTCACACAGATGAGTAAATTTTGGACGACCAGATAGAATTTATCTACAACAGCTCTGTGCGGACACAGGATGTGGCCAAGAAGACCTGCCGAAAGTGATGTATGATAGAGATGAGTGAAGAGGGAAACTCAAGGAAATCCGTCCTAGAGGTACACGATTATATATATATATGCATACATATAAATATATACAAACATATATATATGTGTGTGTGTGTGTGTGTGTGTGTGTGAATATATTTATACATATATACATATGTATGTATAAAAAAATGTAAAACAGGTGAAAGATATGTTTGATGGTTTATTTGCCAACATGTTTCGATTTTGTCCTAATACAAAAATATTTTATCAAAATTTTGTTTCTATGAGAAATGATTAAAATAAATAATTGTTTTTTTAATCAGTTGGAAGTTTTTATCAGGGCTTATATAAATATATATAAAACACATATATTTATATAAATACATATATGTAGATATGTACATATATATATATATATACACACACACACATATATATATATATGTTACATACTGACCATTGACAACCAGTTATTGTGGATTCTGTAAACAAGATGTTCCAGCTGTGTAAGCAAGAAAACAGCAGAAGTTGATCATGTGGATGGAAAACTCGAAGGAATGTGTAGGTGTTATGAATATTATATATACACAGATACCCACTGACAGGTCCATCAGATTTGAAGAGTAGTCAATGAGCTTCCAGAGAAGCAGAAGAAGTGGAGCCCTGAATACAGATTCCCAAAATAATTAAGATATGGGGTTAATCATTGCAGTCTTCTGTCAGTCCTAGTCAGAGTCCTTCATCCCTGTCTCTCTCACACTTACAGCCAATTTCATCCCTTTCGAGTTATAAAGAAGAGAGTGTTATGTTTTTATAAAGAAATGTGTTGTGGTCCTTCATTCCCTCATTGGTATACAACTTTGTTGATTTGGTGCCATGACCCGGATTTTAGGACCAAGACATTGGTCCTGTGATGTTTTTAGTTTTCTAAAGGAATGGCAGTGGGGCTCTATGGTGTTTTTTTTTTAAATGAGATATGTAATTGTATTATATTTTTGATGTATGCATGTGGGATAGCCAACTGCATGAAGAAATGGTATAGAAGTAATTTAGATAATAACTAGAACAGGCAAGTGTTACATCATGAAAAGGTCACCTTCTAAAATGTGTTATGATTGTTTTATTTTTGCTGTTATTGTCCTTGTGCATTTTTATAAGATATAGGGGTAAACAAGAGAACTCTGGAAGTAGATCGTGTGGATTGAGAGCCAGGAGAACCAGAAGTCAGAAGTGCTAAGTGGAGCCTTGAATATAGACTCACAATGTGGTTAAGAAGATATAGGGTCAATCATAGTGGTCCTTTATCTCTGTCTCTCTCTTATGCTTACAGCCAATTTTGACCCTTTCGAATAATAAAGAAGAGAGAATTATATCTTTATAAAGAAATATGTTATGGTCCTTCATTGGCATACAATAAAGCTGCAAGCCAACAAGAAAGAATAAAACTGTGGGAACAGCATTTCAAAAATCTACTAGGAAACCCACCGGAAATAACGGATGAACCGATCACCAGAATTATTAGTAAGCAATTAGACGTAAAACTAGGTCCTTTCACCAAAGAAGAACTCGACACGGTTCTCAGAAGAATTAAAAATAGGAAAGCGGCGGGGCTAGACGAGATCCCCCCAGAAGTGTGGAAGACGAGACAATTCGACGATATACTGCTCCGGCAATGCAACGCAGTCTATAGTCAAAATAGGATAGAACGATGGACGAAGGGATGCATCCTTCCATTCCCTAAAAAAGGCGACCTCGGACTAGCCAAGAACTACCGAGGGATAACACTTACATCCATAGCAGCCAAAATCTACAATGCCCTACTACGAAACCGCATAGAACCCAAAATGGAAAACATCCTTAGGAAAAACCAAAATGGCTTCCGGAGAAATAGATCCACAACCTCACAAATACTGACCATCCGTAGAATCCTGGAAGGCGTTCGGGCAAAAAACTTACAGGCGACATTACTATTTGTCGACTTTACCAAGGCCTTCGATTCCATACACAGAGGGAAGATGGAGCAAATCCTACTAGCTTACGGCCTACCAAAAGAAACCGTAGCAGCGATAATGATTCTCTACAGAAACACCAAAGTAAAAGTACGTTCACCAGATGGAGACACGGAATACTTCGACATTGTTGCAGGAGTACTACAAGGAGACACACTAGCCCCGTACCTCTTTATCATCTGTCTAGACTATGTGCTTAGGACTTCGATCGACAAAATCAGAGAAAATGGCTTTGAGCTGACTAAGAGAAGAAGCAAAAGGTACCCCGCAAAAACAATCACGGACGCCGACTACGCTGATGACTTGGCGTTACTAGCGAATACGCCTAATCAAGCAGAGACACTACTACATAGTCTGGAACGAGCTGCAGCTGGCATTGGCCTACATGTCAATGCAAACAAAACCGAATATATGTGTTACAACCAAACAGGCAACATTGCCACACTAGACGGAGCCTCTCTGAAACTAGTCGACAAATTCACCTACCTAGGAAGCAGCGTCTCATCAACCGAGAAGGACATCGACACACGACTGACGAAGGCATGGACAGCTATCGATAGGCTCTCGATCATATGGAAGTCGGACCTAACAGATAAAATGAAACGCAGTTTCTTCCATGCAGCGGTTGTGTCGATACTGCTATATGGATGCACCACATGGACGCTTACGAAGCGGCTGGAGAGGAGGCTGGACGGAAATTACACAAGAATGTTGAGAGCAGTATTAAACAAGTCCTGGCGACAACACCCCACGAGACTCCAACTATACGGACACTTGCCCCCCATCACAAAAACTATACAAGTTCGACGAACCAGACACGCGGGACACTGCTGGAGAAGCAAGGACGAGCTCATAAGCGATGTACTCCTGTGGACCCCCACTCATGGATGTGCAAGTGTGGGACGACCAGCACGAACTTACATACAGCAGCTATGTGAGGACACGGGTTGTAATCCTGAAGACCTGCCGGAGGCGATGAGTGATAGGGAGAAATGGCGAGAGACGGTCAGGGATATCCGCGCAGGCGGCGCGACATGATGATGATGATGATATATATATATACTTTAAAATAAGTCTGCAAGTGAATTTGTTTTAGGTCATTTATTGTTTTACTTCTAGATGTGTTTCTGACATTTTAAAGTTGTCCTCAGGAAGTTAATGATTGATTTGAGAGTTCCCTTTGGTTTTTATAGTGGTGACTGATTTGATAAGGTTGTGGTCCTTTTTAATTTCTGGATTTTTCTCTATGAATCTCTAGTTGGAGTTAATTGCCAGTGATAACCTTTGGCCTCTGCAGATGTGGGGTTTTTTTGTTTTGCTTTTTTTTGTACATTTACTAGCATGTATTCTGTGTGTTTGTGTGTAATTATTCTTATCCAAACTGGGTCATTGGCCTAAAGAGAGGAGTGTTCATCAATGTTCAGGGAGAGTGGGGTTCAATCCCAGGTTAAATCATACCAAAGTGTGTGTGTTAAAACATTATCAAGATTAAAGTTGTATTTACCAAAACAGAAATGAACAATAAATGATATGTTCATATTCTTTAAAATAGCATTCCAACTAACTTTATGTTAGTCAAAGCACCTCTGAAAGTTTTCTTTTCATATGGTGTGAAATTGCAGTTATATTTCTTGTAATGTCCTCCATATCTTCAAATCATACTCTTCAGATGAATTTTCACTTTAGCAAACAAGAAAAAGTTTGGTGAGCATAGAATGTGCTGCACTTCAAGAAAGACATTTCGTTAAAAAATTGAGACTGGCTTCATATTTTTCTTTTCAAATTGGTATTGACCTGTCTCAACATCAGTTCTGCAATTTAGACATAATCACTTTATCATATAAGTTGCTTGGCTGAGTACATCTTTTCATTTGAGTTTTAAATTCTAAAATTAATAAATTGTTAAAGCTTCAGTTTCAGTACTTTTTGATTACACCTTATATACAGGTGAAAATTTTTAGACCTGGCAATGGACAATTGAATTTTCCTTATCTGGATCCTTTGTTATCAATTTAATAATCCTTAATATTAAATCAGAAGAAAAAGCAGAGTTAAAAGGAATAGGTAAAATTTGTGGAAGAGTAAAAAGAAATAAAATAAGGAACTAAGTTTAAAAAAATGAAAAAAATCTTCTGATGCAATGATGCTATAAGGATGATGACAAAATCTACAGACACGGAAAATAGATTGCTATTTTGTTGTTGGAGCGAAAAAATTACTTGCATACATTTTCATAAGATTATGAATAGGATAAAGAGAAAAAATTAGTAGAATATTTTTAAAAATGTATAAGCATTAATAACACTTTTGGAATTTTAACGAAAAAATTTTCTTTTATTGCATGATTACTAAAACTAAAATCCTTACTCTTTTGACTTAACAAAATTTGTTTAACCACTGATTAGGCAAGATACTGATCAATCATGACATAAAATCTGATTGAAAGTGAAACAGTATACAATGAACTATGAACATTTTTTTAATTGCTAACTTAAGGAGTTTACTTGATAATCTTTAAATTTTGTAAAGATTTCTTAAAAGTAGGACAAACAGAGGTCATAGCTATCAAGTGAAATGTAACAGTAAACAAGAGGTTACTAACATTTTCCTGATTGGTGATATTACATGGAAGCTACTAATGTTAAACAGATGACTTCATAGAAAAAATGTTACAAATTAACATTTTCCCCTTAAAATATTTCCTACTCTCTACTAGAAAATTCAATAAAAATTATTTTTGTCCAGTTATTTTATAGTAAGATATTTGACAGATGATTAAATTGATGATTGGTCAATATCATTAATACAACCAATATATGACTGGAAAATAGACTTAAAAACACGAGTTATTTCAAGACGAATCAATTTTTATATGTAGCACAATTGGTCTGAAAGATTTTTAACATTAAAGAACATGTAGAAATAAGTATCATAACATCTTTCATTTAAGAGTAAATTCAAAGAAAGTAAGAACATGTACACAAATTATCACCAAGTTTAAGCATTCAGAAGTGAAAACCTTATAAGAAGGATTTAAAAAAGGATCTAAGAACAAGATATATAGATGATAAGTTATTATAATCTTACTGTTCATATTGGAGATTACTTTGTAAAAACTAATTACAGTTTACAGATATTCCTTGTCAAATCTACAATTTGTAATTCTCAAACTACACATTAACAGTAAGACAAACAAATAAAAAATTATTTTTATTTTATTACTATTGCTTATTATCAATTCATTAAATAAAAAGAACACATTTGCAATTTATATGTTGCCTGATATTGAGACCATATCAACTTAAAATATTACTTATCCTATTAAATTAAATGTTACTTTTTCAAGTGATTTTTTTCTTGCCAAAATGATGACTTTTTCCAGTCACTGTATATGTTTTCAATCCACTATAATAATTTTGAATGTGCAGAAGTTTTAAATTCACCATTCAAAATTTATGAAAGAACAATGATGCACAGATGAATTTCAAGTGCAAATTAAAATATTCCAGTTCTTCTCAAGAAACATTAATGCTTTAAAGTAGATATTTTTCATTTTATCTCATATTTGTTATGCATAAATACTGTACTTACATTTGTTTGTGATATCAATGAGTAGATTTCATATGATAGGGAAAACTTCAAGATTAACTATGTATATAGGCAGTTAAATGATAAATACTTATCGAATCCCAGTTTAGCTTGCCACAGAAAATATTTGGTTTAATTCTCAGAGTTTAAGCTAAATTCAATTACTGATTGCTTCTAGTACTGCAAGATAATAAATAAATACTATGATGTAAATATTTGGAAAGAGAGTGGTAATATGACTTCAATCATGAATTTTTTTAAGCTCATTAGTTAAAGTATTGTCCATGGGATACAAATTCATGACTTATTAGAAGATAATTCTTATTTCCAATTTCATGCTACTTACTTTGATGATGAGTATTCAACATAGAAAATTATAATTTAAAAAAAGATGAAAACATTTCTATGCTTCTTAGAAAATTCTAACCAAATATGCATATTTTTATATCTGTAGATTATAATAATTATCAATGCAAGTTTACACCTTCATGGATCATTTAATGAAAACTGGATTTGTTTTGATTTCAGTCATTAAAATCATTTTTTAAATTACCATTACAATTATGCTTCCAGATTCTTTAGAATTAGAACCAGTTAAGTCACATTTTGAAAAAAAATTCAAGTTGCGCCTACTACTCACATCCTAAAACCATATAATCTTTTAATAATCCTTTACCTTTCTTTATACAGGATGATAGAGCACTACTTTCTCATATGTTAATTTCAAGTTCCACAGCTTCAAATGTATTATTAGATATTTCTTGTAATAAAGTATAATATATATGCTGCAAATAATAACCAGAAGCCCAATAGTATTTAAGATAATAAGTTTTTTGTAAATTAACAATATAAATTGGAGTGAAATATTCTGTATGAATTCATATTAGGAGACCTTAATTTCATTTATAGAAAAATCAATATGACAATCAACATAAAGTTTTTGATACTAACTCTAGAAAAATCAATTTAAGAAACTAATCAGAAATGTGTTTAAAAAAAATCTATTCATATTTTTACCTTGCTATCATTATTGATAATTTAATAATATCAGAGCTGTTAAATGCAATATTGTTAAAACAATATAAGAAATAAACATAGGTAGGAATTTAGAAATATATCATAAAAACTACTTATGAAATTTCTTTTATTAAATAAGTATTCCTTTTACTCTTCTTTCTTTTTGATATACCTTAGAATCATACTGATATCATTTGCTGATTCATCATATCTTCCACAAATAATACATGTCTAAAATTTTACTACTTCTGGCAAAAATCATAGAATTAGCAAACTTAAAGAATGTTAATTTCTTTTTATTTAGCAATAAACAAACTAATCACAGAAAAGATGCCAAACATTTTTAATATGTGAACAGTCTGGCTTCATGAAATATTTCTTATAAAACTAGATTATTTGAATTAATGGTATAATTTTTTCAAGTCATGCAGAGGAAAATATTATGGAATAATGAAATGATGAGAAAAAAATTATGAAATGATTTTGCAATTTGCATTCCTAAAATAAATATCAGCAGAAGCCTAGATAAACAAATTAGTCTATAGTTAAAGACAGTTCTTACAGACCTCAATAAGCAGCTGGGCATACCTAATTAAAAGGAAACATGGTTCCAATAAAAATTGAAACAATGGAAAGGACCATAAAACTCGCTTCAAGGAGTTGGGTGAGGTGAGAGATGTTGGTTGTTTCCAGTCAACTGTGTCTAAAACATGGTGCAAATATAAAAGAAAAGGAGTGGTGAAAAAAAGAAAACATACTGAATTGTAATCAGTAATGTGTAATTTATTAAAAAATATTAACTATAAAACTCTGAAACTGTTACTACTACTACTTAGATTCTTATACTCTTATGGTTTAATTTACAGTTAATGAATTCATTTTAATGTAATTGTTCAGTAATATAAAAGCCATATTCTATGATCGATAAAAACTAAGTAAGAAATATAAATAGGTATATTTTTTTGGATTTCATCTTTAGCAACTTGTTTTAATTTAGACAATCAGATATTCATCAAGTCATCTAAAATGTTTTAAAATACAAAACTATTCCTAATCCCCAACATATTTGCAAGTTTAATATATGCAAAGATACATATGCTGAAACTATAATGCAATTATTAAGGTTTAAAAAATTGCTAGATATTATGACTTACTTATTAAACATAACTTTTAAATATTACAGGGCAATAGTATAAAACTATAACACAAATGTTTTAATTCAATGTCGACACTTTTTTCAATTTCTAAATATCTAATCACATAGTAATAAAAAAAAATGCCTGAAATGGTTTGATCCAAACTCTTCCTAAAAAGTTATGTTTTCCTCTAAGAAAGAGATTCCATAAGAAAGACAGCTAATAGAGGCAGGTTTTAAAGTATAGCTGCATGAACCTGAGGCCACTCAAACACATTTTTTGTCATGTCAGAAGCTAACATCTGTAATTTTAAAGTATAGAAACCTAAAATGTATCATTGACTAGAAAATCAATTCAGGATGATTTTTTTGCAATACTACCAAAATATATATCTATATTATTTATCCATGTTATTTTGATGGGTGGGAAAGTTTGGTGGTTTTATTAAAATGTAAACACAAAGCCATATTGCTGCAAGATGTAACTTCTGATCCTTTTGTTTTCTTGTTAGCTTATTTGGATGTACTCTAGCAATAATAACCAACTTCTTGCAGTGTTTATATTTACTGCAGTAAGAAATTACAACAGATATATAACAACCAATCAAAATAATCATTCAATTCAGTTAGAAGACAAAAATAAAACAGGCTGTAACTTAATACAGATCCTGATATTTGTTGAGAGCCCCACATATATGCGAGTATGGCAAATGGCCTTTTTTTTGTAGGAATCAGGCACAGGATGATAGCCCACACATGCTCAGTGGTTCTAAAAATGGTTTAAACCCCGTCTGCTTTCCTCTAAAATGGGGCACCTCAGGTGCCAGGCGATAAAGAGTTAGAAGGTTAGAGCCTAGAGGGAAAGGCCCCTAGTCTCAAGGACTGCCAGTCTCAGCATGTGTGGCATGAATGCCAGCTTCTTGGAATCCATGTCAACTGCCTCGGCCGACTACCACCAGAAACAAGACACACCTGACCTGATCTGTGTATCAGGCAACACGGCCGGCCAAAGTGTGTCCCAGCCAAGTAGGCCAGGTTGTAACTTAATACAGATCCTGATATTTGCCGAGCACCCCACTAACATGCGAGTATGGCACATGACCTTTTTTGTGGGAACCAGATGAAGGACTGTATCCAAAACATGCCCAGCAGTTCCAAAATTGCCTTGAGCCCCATCGACATTGCCTTAAAATAGAGCACCTCAGGCACCAGGCGATAAACCTAGCCTCTTTGGAAAGGGTTAGAGCCTAGGGGGACTGCCTCACTGAGGCTCAAGGCATGCCAGTCTTAGCAGGTGTGACATGAATGCTGGCTTCCCAAAATCTATGTTGGGATGGCCTCAACCAACTACTACCACAACCAAGACACACCCGACCTGATCTGCGTATCCTGGCAACACAGTCAGCCAAAGTGTGTCTGAGCCCAGTGGGCCGGGTCATAAACTTAATACAGATTCTGTGCTGCTATTAAATTGGAGCTGGATATTTATATTTATACAGAAAATTCTGAATCAGTTGGGAAGTCTTTGCCAAGATGATGAACATGCCACAATCTCAGGCCAATATCCATCCATACAATTGCACTGATGATGCCATGCAAAATGCTATAGTCAACAATTACTCTAAATTCTTTACCATTGATCTGGACAAACTACTTGAGATGGTTGAAGTATTAGTCACTCAGAGGTCAAACTGCATTGACCACCATCTTACATTTGTCTTATCATAAGGCAAAAATGAGCCCCTACTACTTTGTTTGCCTCAGAGCTATGGTCCTAAACTTCAATTTTACATGCCCCTCATGTGAGTATGACCTGTCCAACATATGCATTAAGGAACAACTCATCAGGGAAATAGTAAATGATGCACTCTAAGCCAATATACTGGCCAGGGCTGGAATACCTAAATCCCACGAGCAGAATGTCTTTCATGCTAAAGTGTTTGAATTAGTATTGCAAGACCAAACTTCAATGGCAAACACCTCAGATATAGCTATTGCTCAGATGTCAACATATCATAGACAGAAGAATAATACCCAACAAGCCAATACAGGGAATGCTCGTACCAGGACCTATCCTAACTATGATGCTAGCGGTATTGAACCAAACCCTCATTGGGCTTGCAAAGGTTGTGGCAGCCATGGTGTTCCAGGAACCAGCTTCCATTAGCTAAAATGCCCAGCATGGGGTCAAACATGCAGCAATTGTGGGAAACCTAAGCATCTTTTGAGAGTGTGTCAAGCTAAGAAATCTTGAACTGTCATAAAAAGCCTGGAGACTAATGAAACCCCATGGACTTGCTCATTGCCCACATCACATTCAACCAGACAATGGGCACAAAACATCTGAAGATGTAAGCGAAATAATGGAAACAGACACATATATAATCCCATTCTCACCAAACCAGGATGCCAGACAGGCTAAGAATATCCTTAGCGACCACAGCACTAAAATGATGATCTTTCTCAACAGTAGATCCACCATATGCCTTGGGGGACTTAAGCATCGAGTGAATATGGAGTTCAGGATGAATAACCTTATCCCATTAAGAAAAATCATTTGAACTGTAAGAGGTTTCACATTCATAAGTCATAATTGGCTGCTTGTGAAATTCGTAATTCAGGGAAAAACAACTAAACAGGCCCTTTACATATGTAAAATATCCAGCGGCTTTATTTCAGCAAAGCAGCCTGAATTGATGTAGGAATACTGCCTAAAAACTTCCCAAACACTGCAGCAACATTATCAATCCAAGCAAATATCACAATGCAATACATCCCCTCAACAGGCATGCAGCAAGAATTAAATGCCAACACTAAACCTGATGAGGGTCAGGATCAACTGTTAAGGTGCCCCAAAATCCCTCCTTTCCCCCCAACTGAACAAAACATTGGTGGGCTCAAGGATTGGCTCCTGGAGCATTTTGCCAAATCAGCATTTAAGAATAATGGAGTATTCTCTCCTATGTCTAGTTTTGCAGCCCACATCCACCTTAAAGATAGTGCAGTCTCTAAAGCTTGACATAAACCAGTTGCTGTGCTTTTCCACTTCAAAAAACCAGTAAGGCAGGCCTTTTGGGAAGACATGAAAAGGGGATATCATAATCCCAGTATCAGTTGGCAAGCCTACTGATTGGTGTAGCATGATGGTTATAACTACCAAGAAAAAAGGTAAACTATGAAAACCATAGATTACCAGTACTTGAATTCACAGTGCAAATAGGAGACACACCATACAGGGTCACTGTTTCAATTGGTAATGTAAGTGCCACTTAAACAAAAGAAGACAGTGTTAGATGCTGTCGATGGATACCCACTCTGCCCCTTTAGATAAAGAATCTCAATCTGCTAACCAACTTCATTATGGAATGAAGTAGATTCATGTACATCAGGATGCCCCAAGGCTACCTTGCATCTAGAGATGCCTACACTCAGAGGTACAATGAAATAATGAAGGATATCCCCCACAAAGTGAAGATCATAAACAACACTCTGCTCTATGACTCCAACATTGAAGTGGCCTTCTGTCATACCTTGATTTCCTGCTTCATTGCGCAAAAAACAGAATCGTACTCAATAGAGACAAATTCTAATTCTGCCAATTTTGTTTTCTTGTTTGTTTGTTTGTTTGTTTGGGTTTTATGGCATAACAACCTTTGAAGGTTATTTAATGTCAAATCCATTTTTATACAAATAAACAGTTTTATTTCTAATAATTCAGTTTAGCATAAGTAAACAATTTGTCAAAAACATTTCTATTTCAATCTATTCAGTTTAGTCAAACTGTCCTAATTAAAACAATTCAGTTTAGTATAAGTATAGTTTTTGTTTACACACAGTTAAATGCCAAAATAGTTCAATTTCAAACAATTCAGTTTAGCATAAGTACGTAGTTTAGTTCTATTTGACCATATATAGGACCCTATCAGGTGCTACCACTCCATACCAGAGTAGCCCTGAGAGCAATGGCAATGAAGGGGTACTCTGTATTCCCCAAAGCTACAGATTGTTTAATGTCATACCCCCATACTCGTTGGGGGGGGGGAGTCTTACTCCTCTGTAGAGATGCAGTCAGTGTGTTCTACAGCTCCAGCAAACTGGGCAACTAATTCTGGCAGGACATAGTACAGTTTGGAGGCTTCCAGATAACATCTTCTGAAGTGACCACTTCTGTGTCCATCCTGGAGATGATATCAAACTTTCCAATCCCAAGGACAATCACAGATACTAGATCATGGTTCAGACTGGTTAACCAAGTGACCTGGGCCTACTCACTGGGTTCAGTTGCTCCCATTTTGCTTGTAACAAAAGCCTCTAGGATGTATTTCAACATTCCAAACAAGTTATAATCAACTTAGTTTGGAAGGGCATCACTACATTTGAAAAAGATCGAGTGACCTGCATCATCCCAGACTGAAGTAAAGAAGAAATGGGCTTTCTACTCCTACAGAAGCATTGTTCGTGCACCACTGACAAGGTCCCAGTCTACTTTTCTGAAGGCTGGCGCCTAATATTTGCTGAGAGCAAATTCTGCATTGATACCAAATGCAGGTATGCACCAATCAAAGGTGAGACAGCAGCAATTGTATTGGCATAGGAAAAATGCTGTATGTTTGTCATAGGTTGCTCTAACTTCATGGTGGTCACAGATCACGAACCACTAAAAGAATTATTTGGTGACAGAGACCTCAGTAAAATCCCAAACCCCTGATTATTCAGAATAAAATAGAAAACGCTAATGTACAGATTCACCATCCAGCACTGCCCTGGGAAGTGGCATAGAGCCTCTGATGCTGTTTCCTGCAACCCAGTAGCCGTCTTGCAGGAGCTGTTCAACGTATTTCCTACTGAACCCTCTAAATCAGATATCATAGAGTCTGATGATATGAATAACTGGGTCAAATCAACAACCCTAATACCAATATTCGGGGTTAGCGACAATATAGCGAATACCTTGCCAGACCTCATCGGTGTGGCTGGACACAGTGACCTGCAATACAAGAAGTTAATAAAAACAGTACCTAAGCATTGCCAAAGACGTGCAGCCTCACTGCACCCAAGGTCTGCAAATATTGGGAAGTGAGACACTACATCAGCGCTGACAGCAGCTTAGTGCTTTAGATCAAAGGATTGTCATCCCCACCACTCAATGTGCAAAAATATAGTATTGCCTGTATTCCGCACACCAGGGCAAAGTTGGCATGAATGCCTGTACCAATGAATCTGTGTATTGGCCTGGAATGAACACCTCAATCTGCAACATATGCTTTTGCACAGTATGCTCGAACATTGGTCCAAGTCAACCAAGAGAGCCAATCACCTTGACACCATCTCCTGCTTGGCCATTTCAGCAAGTCATCATGGACCTCTTTGATGTTGGAGACCATGGATACTAAGCATGCGCTGATAGGTTAACTGGTTAGCTGATTTTGTCCCACTTGATCCACAGACAGGCTCAAGCCTCAAGGTTTATCTCAATTTGCAGAGGTATATTCCAAACCTATGGCAGCCCTGAGGAACTCAGCAGTGATAGTGGACCACCCTTCACATCCCTCCCATTAAAACAGTTTCTGGAGGAAATCCAACAGTCAGGCAGAGCTGTCAAGACAGCTGAAAGAATAGTAAATGGCAATACAGGAGCCAAAGGATCTTTGGATAACGACTGTGCAAGAGCCATCCTTCAAGTACAGAAACACACCTATTCAGAACAACAGGCTATCCCCTGTGCAACTATTACCTCATTGCCAGTTACACAACGCCCACCTGATCGAGTGATACAACTACACAGTGCATACCCTATGCCCACCCCGAAAGGGAGAAATAGTCTCAATACCACATCCAAGCACTTGTCAATGGGGCACAACAGGTCAAGTTATTGAAACTCTCCCTAACCACCAATACCAGATCAGGGTCAGGTAAAATCACTTTTCGTAATTGCAGATTCCTCAGAAAGCTTGAAGCACCTGCAATTTCCCTTCCCATTCCTAGTGCTTTGGCTGAGCCCAGATTACTCCCAGACAACTAGCCAGGCTTGAAGGAACTCATTCTCCCATAAAAGTCCATTACTCACGTTCAATGAGGAAGGAGATGTAGAATCACAATGTCATTTATCAGCCTTCGGCTCCCAACTAACGTCCAGTTGGCAAACAAAAACAAAACAGTCTGTAACTTAATACAGACCCTGTACTGCAATTAAACTGAAGCTGGATAATTATACACTAATATATCTGCTCAAAGACCAGTGGCCAATCAAAACCCAGGGAATGGGCTGGCCCAATAGAATGTCCCAATATGCCATAAAATAACTCTCTTTCTTTTGGAGTTCAGCTTTACATCCTACTCAGCTAGTTATACAGCTGAACACTGACTAACAATTTGTTAAACTCCATGTATTTAATATTATTAAAATCTTAATGTCAAAAAGAATATAATTTTGAAGAATTTCTTAAATGTTTTAATTCAAGTTCTATTGTTTTCTTAAGTAATGTTCACTTAAGTCTTTAATATAAATTAGCCAAGAATACCTTCCCATGAGTGGGCATTTTTAGTTATTAGATGGAATTATGATATGGTAGAGATATTTAGGGTTTATAATATCTATCAGGAAGATAAGAGATCTTGTCTAAAATGAAGTAATATTATTGATTGATTTCTGAAGCCATAAACAAAAGAGAACAGAAATAAAAGAATAAGTTACAAGAATGGAATATTTGGATAGATATTTGACTCAAACTCCTTTCAATATAATATAAAGTAAGAGACAGATGTCATATGGTGAATATATAGAATGTTGTCTATTCTATCAAGCATGCATACTAACTGTACCTGTGGAAATTAAATAGAATGCTATTTTTTTTAGAAAAAAATTAGTTAATGTTTTAGATAGGTATGATTTGATTTACAATTAGGCTAATTTTGCCAGTTCATGAAAAGCTCAACACTCTTGCAGATAAGAATAATTAAAAATACTATCAACAAAATGATAAAAAAAAAGGAAAAAGAAAACATTATCTAAAAAAAATAAGACTGAGAATGAATAATAAAACATTCATTTTCAATCTTATTTTATCTAATAATGTTTTCATTTTCTTTTTGAACAAGCAATTTTTAAAGCAAAGTATGCAAATTATCTAATCCCTTAAAAAAAACTTCTATATTTGTCAAGTTAAATAATAGGTTACCCATAAGTTTGTTTTAGGTGGAGAGAAGTGGTTGTTTTGGTGACACAATTTTATATAGAACTTTTACCCAGAAAAACATAGAAAGACACAGCAGTTTTATATAGAGAGATATCTTATTTTACTGAGTGTGTCTGAGTTTTCTTGATTTTTCTAGACTAAAGATAACCTACAAGCATATAAAAAAGGAGATTAGGGTAATAACCGATGTTAGGCACCATTACCAATTAGTAAAAGTTTTTTCTAGAATAGTTTTAAAAACTCTTGATGTGGAAGCAGGACATGGTAGTCATGAAACAAAATAGAAACTCTAATGCTAATATAAGGAAACTTTCAAGAAGTCATTTATTTACTGGAAGAGGTGAACACAGATGAAAGAGGTGAAGTGATTCAAATTCCTCCAGGGAAAATAAGGATGAGAATAGATCATCAGATGAAATTGTGTCAGGTGAGAAAAATGCCATTAATAATAGTGATAGTTCATCTGAAGATGAAAACAGTAACCATGCTCTTAATAATCTTAATTCTTTGCTAAAACAAATGTGTCAGTGAGGTTTAGAGGTTTATTTTTTCATTTTGAAGCAAAGAGATAAAGATAAATTCTTTTTTAATAAGAGAAATAGATGGTGAAAGAACTTCCATAAAATGTCGACAGTAAGAGAATGTAATTGGCTAATGTAAAATTTTGTGATAGATAAAGAATGTATCAGTTTGAAGATTAAATAACTAAAAAATATATTTGATCTATCAGTTTAATCTATTCATTTACAGCATCTTAACATAAAACAGTAAAGTTTTAATGTAATAATTTTAGAAAAATACTTTATATAATTTTAATAGTGAAATTTTTACTTAAGGTGTCTTAGAATAATTATACAATTACTTAATACAACTTGATTTAATAGTGAATATGGATAGATTGATATTAAATTTTGAAAATGATAAATTTTTGATTAGTGCAAGTTATATTTTGCTACATCAGAATGATACACTAAGAAACAATCAAGATTGTAGAACAAACACTGTATGTATTATTTATTGCTATCCATGAATCTAAATTGTATGAGAAAATAAGCCAAAAAAAAAGAAAAAAAATTTCATTCATTTAATACATTACCTTCTCTGACTAAATGATTTTTATATTAGATGTCACTGAATGGAATTTTAAATTCCACTGAATATTAAAGAATTCTAATCTGTGAAATCAATCTAAAATAGCGCAAGTAACATTTATTATTATTTAGTACAAATGAGAAAATTAAAGAAAAAATGTAATCACTGCTATTCATACAATATGTAAGTAAAAATAAATGAATTGTGAAAATTGAAATTAAGTTGTAATTTACTAAGCCCCTTGCTTAGATGTGGCACAAGGCTGCGTAAATGGAGTACCGAGTGAGAGTCAAACTCACTCGTGAAGGTTTGTTTGTCAAGCTTGCTAACCATTTTAAATAGAAGAGAAAAGTGGTAAAGAATTTCATTTGAGCTGTGATATTATCATCATTATCATTTGTTTAAAAGATTAGTTTTATATTTTTAAAATGTACTATATTTTATCATTTCAAATCTAATATATACAGAGTTAATTTTGAATTTTAAAATATGAACGTTATTTATGAAAACTGAAACAGTTTTAATTATTTCTTTTATATCTAAGTAAGATTAGGAATTGTTATCATTTAATCAATATTGAAACAGACCCTCAGGGATCTTGTTAATTACAATATTCATTACCATAATAAAAAGATGCCTTTTCTGATCAAAAGTAGATTTTGATTGATTACCGTTCATTTCATGTTAGAATTTGTCTGTTTCATGTTTAGCAGGTATATATTTTTTAATGCTAGCCACATGTCAGAATAACTATTCTTAGATAATAGTAGTTCAGGCCAGTTTAAAGGGCTTGAAAGTTTCTTATTTGACATCAATTTATCATCACTAATTGCTAATAAAGTGAGAGAAGCATCAAATGGGTTACAGGATGCCTGATATATTGTTTGCTAAGCTGATAAAATTAATCAATAAAGCAGTCTGAAATGTTGAATTGTATAAGATAGGGGACTCTTTGTTCAACTGAAAATGTCAATTCATCAACAGATCAATACTGTATTCTTTGCTAGTCAACCCAAAGCATAATTAGAAAAACTGTCTTATTAAATATATCCTAGTTGAGTGTATAAAAATAACAATATAAACCAAATGGGGGAAAAAAGATATTTATCAAATCTCACAAACACTAAAATGATACTTTTTCATTAATAATAATTACACTAATTGAAAGTTTTTTATGTAAAGTTATTTTATCTAATGAATGTATACAATCACATGCTTTAGTATCAAAATAAAAAAAAGGTTTGATCAGATTATTAATGTATCAAGTACATCGTTTAATAAAACCATTTTTAAACTGTCACATAATTAAAAAATTAAAAAATAATTCATAAATTATACAATTTACTATTCACTAAATCAAGAACATCAATATTTACCAATTAAAAAAATAAATATAGGGTTTCAACTATCAAATGATTCATATAAGTTTCATATCAAATCTTTTTTAAATATTTAAGAGATATTTAATACTAGA
The DNA here is from genome assembly GCA_963585895.1 of Sepioteuthis lessoniana. NCBI lineage: Eukaryota > Metazoa > Mollusca > Cephalopoda > Myopsida > Loliginidae > Sepioteuthis > Sepioteuthis lessoniana. The sequence goes on from OY757915.1 coordinate 60,169,421, forward strand.
AAGATTTCAAACAAAAAATTAATCACACACACACATATATATATATATATATATATATATATATATATATATATATATATATATATATATATATAAATTAGTGTGGATGAATATTAAAATTCAATATATTAAAATTTGTACAACTTTTTGATAGTTATATAATAGGAGTTATATCCATAAAAAAATGTTATTATAACAATTCCTCATTTTTTTAAGCAAAAGCAAAAAGTATAAACTCAAAAGAGAACTTTCTACCATTAAATAAAATAATTTTTTTTGTTGTGATAAATTCATCAATGAATATATCTTGGCTATAACAAAATCAGCCATATTAATAGAAGATATTCTTTGATTTTATACAGCTTTTACACTTAAAACTCCAATGATCTATCAACCAGACCAAGGATATTACTAAAGGATACAAGTTATAAGCCAAATTTAATATGTAGTGGCTACTTGTAGATTCAGTTGCTTTTTAACAAAATTAGAATTAAAACTGAGCATGTAATATCTCATCTAAAGCTACATACTCTTGCACAACACCAACACAACTGAAAATATTTTTTTTAAATTGTATAAATATATAAGCTTAAATATCTTCAATTCCAATGAAATAATCTATTGTATTATCAACACTTATTTTCATTTCTTGGCAATTGATATCTTAAAAAGAGAAGCTGTACTTTGCATATTATGATTTCTACAGAACTGAAAAACTAGCCAAAAGTCATAGAAAAATTATATAACTTATTAATTTCAAAAATTGAAATTGTATAAAAATTGGAACAGCTTTTATAACCATGATTATAAAATTCCTTGAATCAGTTTTCCTATTATTTGACCAATATAGTTTCTTTTTAATGAGATAACTTTTCAAATTTCTGTTTTTCTATCTTTTCATTTTTATTTCAGATTACTTTAATTCTTCAATACAGGACATATATGCAAACATTTGTTTTTGCAATATAATGATAACTGCTCTGTACCAAATAATTAGAGCCAGATTTATCTTGGGCCATTCATTAATTACCTTCTTTGATTTTGAAGCATAAGATGAATTCTTTTGTGCAATCAAATATAACCTCTTTTCATAACTTTCATTCTATGAAAGGGAGATTTTTCACTAAATAAACTTCTATGAATGAATTGGACTACCCACCTTTTCCACATTTATATATGTAAATTATAAAAATTTTATGTATAAAATACTTAACTAGCATTCAAAAACTCTAACCATTCACAAAAATGATTATTTGTTCTGTCAAAAAAATTTTGTTATGAATAAATACTAAAATTAATTTTCTTGTTTGAATATAAAATATATTATTTGTTTTTTAAGGACTTTCAAGTTAATATTTTTATTACTTGCCAAATCTTGAAACTCACTACTAGTAAATAGTCAAGAATTCTGTGATGAGTAATTACCTTTAATCTATTATCTGATTGTTGGGTTTTATCATTATTTTTTTTGGCTGATGCATGTGAACTTGTTCCATGAGAGAGCTATAGTTATATATTTTTATATGCCAAAAAGTGCATGAAATATGTATTTAGTGGGCAGATCATAGCTTGACACAATTTTTCCAAAATAATCAGTTGGATATTTTACTAATGAAAATTAAAAAGACAGTTGTGACGTTTTTCTAATCAGTTATTCTCATCACAAAATCAAGTCTGAAATCTATTTGGCTTCTGACAAAATACATTATTTTAAAGCTTGATTCAGTTATGTGAGTTCAATTCTAGCTGAAAATAAATATTACAAGGGTCAAATCATGAAATAGTAATGACAGACTTAGTGTAAATACAAAGTAAGGTATAGGTAGACATAAAATGACCAGAATAAAAATGTTGTGAAAACTGTAAATGCAAAGCAACAGGAAATACTTTTAGAACAGCCTTAATATTGAATGCATGAATAAGTAACATGACAAAAATGATGACTGCTGTAGTAAAACGGTGGACAAACAGAGATGTAAGGTGTAATAAGATTTTTGCATGCTAAAGGCAAAAGTCAAATGTAAATTCACCACAAAATTGTTACTGTGAATGATGAATATATAATGAGCTGGAAACAGGTTTGGGGTAGTGCATTCACAGAGACATGTGTGAATTGGCAGGACAAGGCTTGTATAGGGTGTACATGATCATTACCAACAGAAAGCAATGTTGTTCATGTTAAAGCTTTGCTTCAAGATAACTGATGGCACAAACTTCATGATATGGAACTTGATCTTCCAAAGTCAGTGATCCATGAAATCATCCACAAGAAGTTGAGATACTGGAAAGTGTCATATGGTTGGATCTCAAAGAAATTAAGTCAAAAACAAATTCCTGCACATGCACTGATATGGTTGAGATATTTTACCACCTCCATCACATAGTTCTGACTTGACTCCTTTAGATAATCATCTGTTTGGACCACTCAATATTTACCTGGAAAGTGGTTCCATTTCAAGATGAAAACCTTCCATAACCAGTTTCCTGAAAGAGATGACCATGAATACAAGAAAGTGTAAAATGTTTTCTAGATAAATTTCTGGAAGTACACAAATCAAAATACTTAGTGATTATATACTCTTGCCTACTGACGCATATCATTAGGATAATCAGTTGAAATGTTAAAAAAAAAGACTTACTAAGAAAACACTCAGTTTATCTAGGTGAAATTGTGTAGTATATTAACACTGGAGATACATTCATAGTAATGTTTGTAATATATATTTTAAACAAATAATATTAATCTTTATCAACTGTGAGTATCTAATTTTAGCCCTTTATATTGATATTTAAAGCAATGAAGCTAAAGGATATATTTGAATCATATCTTAAGATATTTCAGTAACTCCAACAGAACAATTAGCATTTGCCAATTATAAAATCTATAATTAGAATTAACCACTATTTACATTAAAAGAGAATAACAAAAGTAATGTACTGTATTACTCTCTGAAATTTATTTGTGATGAATCTGAAAGATATTTCAAGAAAACTTTGTCACCTTTAAACAAAACTTGAAATGAATTCATTTTGTAAATGTCTAAAACTGAGTCTATTTTGAAACTGTTTTCACTAAAAATATGTTTAAAATTTTTGTTCACTTTCATAAAAAAAGAGACAAATGACAAAGAAATTTAATGAATATGATTTTCTGAAAGTAAATATATCAGCTGAAAACACATTTCACACCTCAATCTATTTATTTGTTATAACTAACACAATAAAATTAATTGGTTAAACTTGTCCATATTTCTAAGGATGGATGACCATTTACTTTTTTCTATTGATTACTTTTATGTTAATTTGTTAAAAGGTAGTTTGCTAATATTTGTATCCTTTGATTTCAGTATTCATATTCTTTGCAAAAATATACAAATTTATGTGATCTTTTTTTAGTAAATTTTTGCTCATATATAAATAAGCAGTGGATTTTTCAGTAAGAGAAAAACAGAAAGGATAATCATTTTTTTAAATATGTTTCTATCACAACAGATCTTAAGTAATGTATTATTTCCTGAAATAAATAGATCAATATAGTTCCTTCTTCTTTTCCTTTTTCTAGCTTCAAACATTTATATTCACATTATACATATAGTCTAAATTTGAAAGTAAAACAATGTCACCACTTACATTTTGCTAAAGCAGATAACATTTTCCTTAAATGAATAATGATTATCTGAATTCTATAAGTAAAGCTTAGTATTAATTGATTTTAAAAATACTAGTATAAAGTTTAATGCACTCAAAATATATTTATGCTAGTTTTTCTAATGAAATTTATAAATTAATAGCAATAGATTTTTGAAACATCAACTTTTAAAACCCTTTATACTAAAAGAGATAAATCAAGAAAAAACATAGTTTATCAGCTCTATCAGCAGAGCCTACAATACACTGACTGGATCCTCTGCAAAGGAGTAAGACTCTCACCAAAAGAGTAACCTGAGTATGACACTAAACTTCATTTGGTGGTGAAGCTCTTATTCTGTTAGTTGCCATTACTCATAGGTCCACTTTTACCTGGAGTGGTAGTTTCATCTATGTGTCAAAAAGATTTGGTTGAAAATTATTAGTATTAGATAGGAATACTTGAAAGTATATAACTATGAACTAATTATTAGTATTAAGAATAGTTGCTTGAAGCTATAATTGCTTACAAATGATTAATATTACTAGTTACTCAAAAGTATATAAATGCTTGCAAAAAAAAATACTGACTTTGCATTAAATAACTCAAGAAATTTTGAAATGCTATAAAATCAATTAACATATTGTTTGTTAACTATTATGTTTATCTCATCATTATAAATGCAAATTATTTTAATAAGCACTGACATGAAAAACAAAAAGTATTAATGTTTGAAGTTTTAAAAAAAGTTGTAAGTATTAATTTTGACAATTTTAGATTGTTCATTGATCTTCTTGAATATAATAATTGTCAGTGAATAAAGAAGTTAAGGTATTATAAATAGTAAATCCCACCAAAAATAAATTGCCATGAAATAGAAGACAATGACAAAATTATAATCAATAATTGTTTTTTCCCTCTAATAATTGTATCATTTATGTTTAACAATAAAAAAAATTAGTATAGTCTATGATAAATACAGAAGTGAATACGCTTGTAACTAATCAAAAAAAAATCAGCAGAATTTTAAATAATATTGATATATAGAGAAATAGATTATTGAAGGATAAAATTTTCAATCATTAGTTTGCATGTTTGTGTACAATGATTTAACTAAAGTGATAGCATTAAACATACACATTATACAAAGCAAATCAATATTTTTACATTTTTAAAAACTGACAACTAACAATAGATAATCAAATGCAAGACAAGTGAATAAAATAATAACACCATTAAGAACAAGCAAAATATATATATATACTTCAATTATTTATTATGATTTTTCTCAAGTGATAAAAATTTTCGAGATATTATTAGCAAATCATTCATATGTTTAAAGTACATTCAAATATGTAAAATGCTAAAAAAATAAGAGGGAAAACATTTTGCTCCAGAACTTAACAGTAGATTCATCATGTCTAATACTAAACTGCTTGTACACAATGCAGTCAAACTCAAGAGTAAAATTCTTGAGAATTAAGTTAGCGTTTTCTGAAGTTACCTAAACTAAATTGAATTTAAAAAAATAAGCAAAACAAACAAGCAAAACAAACAAACAAAACAGATTTACTTTAATTTATATTCCATCATTTTAATTTATGAGATAATATAGAAAGTTGGTGGTCAGTAGCATGAATACGATGTGTGATTATTGTACCACTTGTTCACCATCTCTTTTTCTCTGGTTCTCATTGATTTCATTAATATTCATATTGCTGAAATTGGTTCAATGTCTCTTTTAAGTCTGTATCATTAATACAGATCAATTATTCATGAATATGCAAATTACTACAAGCAAAAATAAAGACAGACAAAATAAATGAGAAAGAAATAGAAACAGTAGATAGTCAACAGTTTCATTCAACTATTATTGACCAGAGTCCATTCTAAGTTTAACCAAAGAGTCTGATTTTCATTTACTAGTAGTAAGCTCATATGCTGCTGTTACTACTGTGACTAGTCTTGAGTTAATATATATAAAGGTTTTTATTTTTTTAATAACAGCTCCACTAGAAGGATCTCCTTGGAGATGAAGTGTTCAATGTTTTGATGGTAAGACAAATCCTTCAAAGTAGTTTGGTGCAGTGAAATAGAGGAAGTGGGTATAGAGCAAAACAGTGACCAGTTTTAGTCTAGAGAAAGAAGTCAATTGACTAAGCTCAAAAGAAAAGAGGAAATTGAAAAAAATTACATAGGGAAAATAAATGTCATCAACAAATAATAAGAATAATTCTTCATGATCTAATTTGATTTTCATTAAAATTACAGTTGTAAAACAGCAGATTAAAAAAAAATAACTCTAAAAAGATCATATCATTATTTAAAATTAAGGTAAGACTGAAGCCAAAAAAGATTTGGAATATTAAATTTTTTAAATTTTTTTAAAGGAAAATATAAGATCTCTAAATTCTAAAAGTTTTTAGTGATATAAACTGTGAAAGTAAAATAAGATATTTCCATTTTTCTAAGATAATAGATTGTTAGAATGATGGGAAAATAAATTCTAACCAACTATACAATAGACTATTTAATAGAGAAGTATCTACATACAGACATATAAAACTTAATAAATATATCGATGTTATTTTCTTTAAAATTTGAATTTGAAGCAGATTTCAAGCCAGGGATATATACAAAGAAAGAAAGAAAGAATACAAATAGACATAAAAGATGATCCGGCAAATATTTTTTCTAAAAAGTAAAAAAATATTTGAGAAAAAATTTTGTAAAAAATCTGATCCCTGGGGAAATAAATAGAAATGATGAAAGATGAAAGGATTCTAGAAAAAAAAAGTGTTGCAGAAATAAAGAACACTGATAAGTGTAAAAATTGAAAGCTGAAGAGATGAAATAGAAAAAAGGAAGAAATGGTGAACAGGCTAATGAAGCAACTGGAACAGTGCAGTGCAGGCAAGAAAAAGAGAGAAAGAAAATCAAATACAATTATTTCATATTCTGACCAGAGGATATCTAAGAATGATTTACAAGTGAAAATTCAGTATTCTTTTTCTGCAGATATCAATTAGAAGTTTAAAAAGTTGGAAAGGAATAGAAACTTAAATAAAATTTAGTATGAGAAAAACTGAAATATTTCTACAAATTTTCCTGGGAAAAATTGATAAAGCCCAAAGATCTTTTGATATCAGCATGAAATATTTGATTCTGTTGTGAGAAAAGGAAGTATAAAAAAGATGAAGATATAGTGATATGCATGTATGCACATTATATATATATATATATATATATATATATATATATATATATATGCATATTTGTGCATAAAAGGATAAAAGTGCAAGCATATAAGTACACGTATGTATATATACGTATATTTATTGATACATACACACACATATATATACACATACATACATACATATATATATATATATGGATAGGATCATATATGTATGAATACCTATGTATGGCTATAACATTTTCTTTTGCAGCAGCAGAGTGAAAACAATATTACCTTTTCTCTTTCTCCTAGATATAGCATCAGTAATCCTTGATACTCTATTTCCCATAATTTTCAATTAAGTTCTAAGGCTGTAGGTATTGGTACAGCAATAAGAGGCCTAGCAAATAAAAAACATGAAGCCTAAAATGTGATACTAGAGAGATGGCTGTGTCCTGCTTGTACTGTGTTGCAAGTCAGTCATCCGCATGAGATTGTCAGCAGTCAAGAACACTATGTTTATAATCAACAGCATAGTTCCGTGTGGCAGCAGTGGCCAATCTAGAAGAAGCCAGTGGTTATTTAGCTTTCATCAACTGTGTTATTGATAGCAATGAATAATGGATGCTAAACTGAGTACTACATTGAGCAGGTGACAATAGATGAGTTTGCAAACTGCAATATCCACCAATTAGCACTGAGCTCATGAATATGCAGTTGTTAGCCAGGGCCTTCTTGTCTATATATGGAAGTGCAGATTCTTCTGTTTCAGCATCCGCTCTCACTTCCGTTCTCCTCCCAGTAAATAGATTTAAGTGCACCAATAATCCAAAGTGGATAAAATACAGCTGTCAAATAAGAATGGTTTAAGATGCATAGCCATCTGCTACCTTTGTGTCTTAATGAGATTGGGGAAAACAATTACAAATATTTCCTTAGATTAATTTGGAATATTTCCATTGTATGCGACTTGAATATTAATACTCCTCTCTCAGCTACTAAAATTTTACATTATCATAATTGTGGATATTTTCAATGAAAAATATATAAAACGTATGACCCTCCTTCACGGTGCAACAGAAAGAAGTCAGTACTTCTAATACAAAACTCTCCATAGAATTAGAATAGAAGAGGAAGAAAGAGCTTTGTTAAAACATATCATTATAGATTATTGATTTTACATAAAAGTGAAGATACGGAAAGTTTCTGTGATTGTGGAATGGTTGCTACTATTGATTTTTAACATTGAACAACAGCCAAAATAGAAAATGCAGAGTCATGCACATGCACATAACCTTGTGCTCTGTGATGAGTGATACTAGAAATGCTTCATATCCATGATGAGGATTTACATTTTTAACAAAAACATGAAAAAGAAAAATCTGTTTTTCCTCTATGAATTATTTTACAATTTCAGATAAATAATATCTAAAATTGATTCAATCAAAACCAGCACAATAGCAACAATAACAATAATACTCTGTCTACTGCTATCACTGTCATGACTAAAACTACTGCCACTGCTTGTGTGTTTCTGATTCCATCCAGTCCATTTGAGAATGCAGATATGGCTCGGGTTTTAAACTCTGTAATGATTTTAATTCAAATTCTACTAAATAAGCTTTCTTTTCAAAAGGTCATATTTGTTGCTTAATAGCAACAAATACATTTTTTTAAAATATATTTTAAGAGCCAACAGAAGAACACTAAAGTTCAAAATATCATTTCACAAAATGATTTCATAATTCTTATTTTTTTTTATATAATAAACAAATAGAACAATTCTGATCTTGATTATTATCATAGGAATTAGATACCTTTAATTTCTACTCACAAATTAATACCTAAATTGATAGCACAGAGTTAAGAACTATCTTATTTCATGTTCAAAAGTTTTACTTTCATACTGACAGATTTATTGAGAACACAATATTTTTATTCACTACTTTTACAATCCTGGTATTGGAAAAAAAAAAAAAAAAAGAAAAAAGGATTACTAAAATATTTGGTAGCAAACTAACAGAGGAAGGAAATGATCAATCATCCCAGTAAGAATAATCTATCTAATAATTTATAATTGAAAGCCATGATTTTATAAAAACAGAACTGAATGAATGGGAAGATGTAGAGAAAAATTTACTCTAGAGCATTACACTATTAAATGTTACAAGATAACTTTATAGTCTGTTCATTGATCTGATTAAAAAAAATCAAAACTTAGTGCTTTAGTGCTCAAGATATAGATAAAAAGAGAAAAAAGATGTACAAGTGAATGCAATGGTTTGAGTGTTTTAGTTTCATGCACATGACACACTAGATGGCTGAAAAAGTATGTCACTGATGAAACAATTACCAGGAAACTAATTAATAATCCCATAAATATTAAACTAAGAAAGTCAGAAATATAATATAGGTACGTAACTTATTTTTGTTAATTTGTTTTTACAGTATTTCTTCTAGGTTCATATCTTTAAAAAATCTAATTCTATTACAGTTCTATTAAACTGAGATACTAATAATCTTTTTGAGAGTGTTGAAAATATTATCTTCTATTATAAGATTTTTTAGTCTTACATACATTTGAAGTTAACTACATTTAGATGAACCTCAAGAATATGTCCTTTATTCATTTTATAATTAACACATCCTATCCTTATTCATTATCTCTTATGCATAAAATGCTTAATCAACTAATTTTACAAGTACAAAATTATCAATTTAGGTTAGGAAGCATTAAGAATATCAGGCATTGTAGTTTTCAGCTAAAACCATACACACTGTATTTTCCTAAAGCTATACTTGCATTAATTAATGCCATTAGTAGAGAAGTATAGTTGCAATTAACGTTTAATTAACAATTCAATTCAGATTATATACACCAATTTCACTAAAACTGTTGTTAAAAATTCTAATGTTTATATATCACTCTTCATGAGTTATTTAATGCCAAAGCCATCCATGAAGAAGAACAGTAGTCATACTATTTAACTTATAGCTGGGGGATAAGAGGGGTCATACCTTTTCTAAGTGTATTACTCCAAAAATGAATGCAATAGCATGACTGGAGTTTGAATGATGTTGCAATACAGCATGTAAGCCATTATGACATATCATTTGATATATTTGTGGATAATAATGAATATTTATATATTTATCCCTGACTAAATCTTGGGTAATTCTTGTAGCTACAAAACACTTTATATTAATAATCAATTAGATTTTAGACATCGATTATTATCAGAATGTTTTTTTATGTATTCACAGTGCCTGCTCAAGGTTTCTATGGTTGCTATTATTATTTTAAAAATTCATTATTTCTTTTTTTTTCATACTTTAAAATAAACTTTAAAAATACTTTTGCTAGTATTCAGTATATTTTTTCTAAAGAACAGCTACTTATTTTTAGGCTCCAATCATATCATTTTTGGTATAACTTTAAATAAATGTAAGGCAATAGAAGACAATTTAAAATATACATGAAATAATTGTTTAGCATAGCTGCAATTAAAAATAATCCCAATAAAAAGTGTTATTATCAATGAAACAAAGATTTAAGTGTATAAAGTTTATATGAAAGCTAAAGAATTGTTATATCTTATTTTAATTAAAAGTAGACAAGTTCATATCCAAAATTTCAGCAATAGAAAGAGTTGTATGGATTGGCATATCATGTGATAAATCTTATATTACAAACCCTATCGTAGATCTTCCTAATAGACTTTTTATCTGTTATTGATTAGGCTCCCTGAAACTGATTCATGTAGCCCATCAACACATTATGGTTCCAGAGAAGAATTGAAAAACAGATAGATAAAAAATACTTCCAAACTTTAGAAATGGAAATAGAAACCATATCTCACATAAAAACATTATGCAGCTTTAGATATTTCATGGTTAAAATAAAATTACTGATTCAATAATCTTAGGATGGGGCCTCCTCAATTGTCACTAACCTAATGGAATAAGAATCTCTATCTTATGAAATTAATGAAACAAGCTTTCTTTATTCATTGCAGAGCTAGAAATAAGAACAAATTTGCTGTTTTAATGCTTTATCATTAAATCTATTTTTCTTATGCATGCTATTTTTGTCTTCTCTCAAAATATTTTACGATAGTACTTAACTACATATGGGATAACTTCTGGGTTAATGACAAGTGTGACTAATAAGTTAACTTTTTCTATCAACATTTCAACCTCATTTTAATTATATCTTTCTTTTTATATCGTCAACATCTTTCATTATTAAATTCAGGTAGTCATAAATTGCTTCAGAAAATATTCTGCTTAATTTTCAATGATTTTTGAAAAATAAAGATCCCAAAATAAATAAAAATAAAAATCTGCCAAAATAAAATAGATAAACCAGACATATGGATGGAAAAACACAGACAAAAATGGCTCAAATAAACATAGGAAACCTTTGTAGGAACTGAATATGAATTGTCACTCTTTCAGAGACCTTTTTTCTATATCTGCAGAAATGTTAATTGTAGGAACAATGGATAAAGACAAACTGAATGCAAATAATACAACAGTATCCATTTGACAAGAATAAAGAAAATAACTCTGATCAACTGAATGGAAACTGAAAGTTATAACAAAAATAACTTAAGAGAAATATAAATAAAATCAGATACTGAATAATAGATGATGGTTGAAATGTAAAATCAAATCATACTTTGAAAAGTAAAAAAAACACCAACAGATCAGTGTTCATTGTAAAGGATATAAAAAAGGATTCAGGTTTCATTTGTATTTCATACAAATCATCTTTTCTGTGAAAAATTGCAAATTTAGTTCAGGAAGATAAAGAAGCAATACACAAAGATCCAAATTAAAATAAACAAGGAAGATAAATCAGTAGATTTAATTAATAATAATGAATGCAGAAAAATAGGCATTATTGATGTTAAGAATAGAAATTATTTCTAGTAAGCACTTCAAAATCATTATAGAAATTATATAAAAGTCAGTTTGACTGAAGAAAGTTTTTTTACAACAAATTTAGAATAATTTTTGACTAGAACAAAATTTTTAAAGTTTTGATAATAATTTTGAATCATCATCATCATCATATCGTGCTGGCAGCACGGATATCCCTGACCCTCTCTCGCCACTCCTCCCTATCGTTCATCGCCCTAGGTAGGTCTTCAGGACAACAACCTGTATCCTCACATAGCTGCTGAATGTACGTTCGTGCTGGTCGTCCTGCTTTTGCGCAGCTGTGTGTGGGGATCCATAAGAGTACATCTCTTATGAGTTCATCTCTGCTTCTCCAGCAATGTCCTGCATGTCTGGTTCGCCTAACTTGAATAGTTTTCGTGATAGGGGGCAGGTGTCCGTACAGTTGGTGTCTTGTGGGGTGTTGCTGCCAGGACTTGTTTAGGATTGCACGCAGCACTCTTGTGTAATTGCCATCTAGTTTCTTCTCCAGCCGTTTTGTTAGCGTCCATGTAGTGCATCCATATAGCAGTATCGATGTGACCGCTGCCTGGAAGAAACTGCGTTTCATTTTATCGATTAGGTCTGATTTCCATATAGTCGATAGCCTATTGATAGCTGTCCATGCTTTCGTTAACCTCGTTTCGATGTCCTTTTCGGTTGATTTGACGCTGCTTCCTAGGTACGTGAATTTGTCTACTAGTTTAAGAGGGGTTCCTTCTAGAGTGGAGATGTCACCCGTTTGGTTATAGCACATATATTCCGTTTTGTGTGCATTAACATGGAGGCCTATGCTTGCTGCTGCTCGTTCCAAACTATGCAGAAGTGTTTCGGCTTGGTCAGGTGTATTTGCCAGTATCGCTATGTAGTCGGCGTCGGTAATTGTTGTTGCGGGGTATCTTCTGCTTCTTTTCTTCGTCAGTTCGAAGCCATTCTCTTTGATTTTGTCAATCGATGTTCTAATTTTGAATAAGGTAACAAAAGTTTCATGAAGATACTTAATTTACAGAAGCAAAACAATATTCCATTTTTAAAATCCCAGTATGACCAGCTCTTTTCAAAATACATTTATAAGAAATAGTTTTAAGCTGCCAAATGGCTTAATGTAACAGGATTTAAGAATTATATAGAAAAATGTGCAAGAACTAAATGACATGATTACTCAAGTTTTCATTCCCTTTAGCCATGAATCTAAAAAATTGTATTATTCTTCTACAGGAAAATATCTGATGAATTTAAAAGTAAACTAGTATTAAAAAGCCAACATCAGATAATTCTTAACAAGATTCAGGGCTGGCTATATTCATGTTAGGATTAGGTCAATTACTCCTCCTATAGAATATTTAATCAGTGATTGTAGAAAGCAAGATGAACATGAAACTGATGCAAGGTTTGTGCTATGTATCATAATATCTATGAAAGATCTGTCTGAGGTCACAGCAGCTAGATAACACTCTTTAAACACTCTCCAGAGCATGAGTCTACAGTTAATGACTCATAAATACAATATCTATAAATCAAACTGTAATGCATTCATATTGAGTCAATGGGGACTTCTCATTAAATACAAATTTATTTTATTTGTAGTACAAATGTATAAAGAATTGAAACTAATTTTTTTTTTGTTAAACAACTCAAATTTAATTTCCTTAACTCAACCAACTATTAAAGAAAATCATTTTTCACAGAATATTTCAGTTTATATCATTCAATTAGAAATCTGTATGATGCACATCATCAAAGTTAAGACTTTATTTAAAAACAATTTCTTAAATTGTACTTATTTAAAAGAAAGTTACCAACATTATGACCATACCTCTGAAAAACTTTCAACAATACTTAAAAACTGTATTTTATCATGGAAATTAATGAGTTTCCACAAATCTGCATGAAGAAGGAGACTTCTTAATCAAAACATGGTGCAAAAAAGTAAAAATTTAATTTTCAATTTATATTAAAAAATACTGAAAAATTATCCTCATTAAGAACAAAATTATGGTATTCATACTGACTTGAAATCATTGGAATGCTCCAATATAAACCACAAAATCCCGGTATAAATGTTATTTATGAAATAATTTCACATTTATCACAGCTAATTATTAGGGTTTTGTAGAGCTCTCAAAAGAGTATATGTATGAGAATATAGACACTGTCTGATATGTTATAATTATTTTTTCCAGTTTAAGTATTGTTTTGATAAAGCAAATTAATTTTTCGGTAATGATATGTAGAAACAGCAAAGTTCATCCCAGCTATTTCTCTTCCCTCCTATTTGTGAACATTTCTCATTTGTTGTTATAATTTTAAATTATCATTATTTATTTTTTTTTTTTAGATAAGTTTTATTTTTTCCTTAACTTATAAGCTAAGTTTTCCCTCACAATATGCATTCATATATATATAGGAGTTGGAATTTTAAGATTTATGCCTTTCAATGCATTTCAATATCATAAATTCCTGGATGCCAATACTGTCTTTTTAACATGACTCCATGAAATGTTCATAGTAAGTCGAAATTGATTTCTGTATTTTTATGAAATTTTCATCATTTTGGTGATTCAGTTAAAAACTTGATAGGAACAGAAAATGGTGCTCAAGTCATAAGAGATATTGAAAGATTCTACTTTGTCTTCAAAACAAAAAAAACCAAACAAAACAGTTATTCATGAGACTCAAAACCAATATATGAAATCAACATGAAACCTTGTTTATTTTTCTTTCTATATTTAAATAGTGTTTCAATATGACAAATTTGCTAATTCTGAAAAACAATTATTTATGAATACTACAACAATATCAAAATATTTTCAGCAAAAATGTTGAACTTGGGTATTATGGACAAAGAATTTTTGATCAATGATAAAATCATTTTCATTGAAGAACAAATAATTTAGACCTAATAAAAGTAATTATATATTTTACTATGATAAAATTAGATGTGAGAAAGATTCTTTTAACATTATTCAAAGTGAATATCGGCCCAGTCAGCTGGAGCAGTAGAATAAACCAACTGCATCTCTGTAAAGGAGTAAGAACCCCCACACACACACCAACAAGTGATCTGGATATGACATTAAACAATCTGATGGTGAGGCTGCAGTAATGCAGGAGCTTTGAGAATGTAGAGTACTCCTTGATTGCCATTGCTCTTACATCCACTCTAGGCCAGAGTGGACCATTCTATAGGTCAAATAGAACTGTTTCACATTGAAACTGAGTATGAACAAATGACTTAGGCTAAACTGAATTGTTAGAAATAGAACTGTTTGATCATTTAACTGTGTAAACAAATGAATGATATTTACTTAAATTTTTAGTGATACATAGCAATACTTGGAACTATTTAACTTTGTTGACATGCTAAATTGAAGTGTTAGAAATAAAAGTGTTTAATCATTTAACAATGTGTATTTACAAAATATGTTTAAAAATCATATATTTGATATATATGTAAAATAGGATTTAGCATTATATAACCAATAACGGTTAACATGCCATAAAACTAAACCAAACCAAATCAATTTAATGTGTGCACTCTGTTTCTTGTAAAGTTACAGTCCAAGATACCCACGAAACTTATTTCCTCTCACTATCTGAATAAAAGCCAGTCCTCAGTAACAATTTTCTCTTTCTCCCTATTGTTATGTCTGCCATGTGTTTGAGCACCATCACATAATATGGTGACAACTAAGACAACTCACAACTCTTAAGAGATAATAGAAATATCACTAATAAGAGAATTATCACTGAACTAGTATAATAAAACAAAAAGTAATAAATGGTGTTATTTCTCCATACAATAGGTTCAGATGCATGAAATATCTACAATAGATTTCAGTTTGCCACAATAGAAAGGACAATCTGAACACAATTATAGCTAAATTTGATCAACACTTCATTGGATAGACAAGTGAAACCTATAAACAGTATGTTTTAACAAAAGAGACCAGCCAAAGTGGGTTATTTAATGCCAAAAGTTTAATGCCAAAAGTTTTTTTTTGTATACTG
This sequence comes from Sepioteuthis lessoniana, assembly GCA_963585895.1. Taxonomy (NCBI): domain Eukaryota; kingdom Metazoa; phylum Mollusca; class Cephalopoda; order Myopsida; family Loliginidae; genus Sepioteuthis; species Sepioteuthis lessoniana. The sequence goes on from OY757915.1 coordinate 60,185,185, forward strand.
ATTTGTAAGCAAATAGTTTGGTTCCTGTCAAAAGGTGAGACCATTATTTTATGTAACAGCACAATGCAACTTATCTTATATCTACATGACTCCCTCTAACATAATTGCTTAGTAAAAGAGAACCAAGTTTGGAAAATAACAAGTCAAAACTAACATAGCAACAATACATAGACTTATGTCACAGCTGTGAAGCCAGGAGCATGAAAGACTACAGCAAAATGAAAGAAAAAAGAAATAAGGTGCTGAGTCAAAGGCACAAACAGAAAATCCACAAATAGCTGTAATTTCTGTGGTAAGAGACAGGAAAAAGATGGAGACTGTGCAACAATAGAAAACATTTTGCCGTGAAATGTCTGAGGAAACACCTCAATGAAATATCTTTATATTTATGAGGTCAAATGCATTTTGTCTGATTTTTCCTATAACACCAAATGTGTTAAATATAAGTTCAGAAAAAGGAAAGTCACATAAAAGAATATATGCTAACATGAAAATGAACAAGAGGAAGTTAAAGTTTCAGGTGAGCTGTGGTGCCACTGTAAGTGTGATCCTGCAGAAGTATGTATTGATAAATCATACATGTGGAATGAGACTGAACTTTCAGCCATTGGCAACACAACCCAAAGAGCCCAAAAAGTCAAGTTTGCTATAGTGAATGAAGTTCTAGTCCCATTGCTAGGGAAATGGGCAAGTAAACAAATGAACTTAATAACAGAGTACTATAGCAATGTTACCAATATCAGCTCGGAGTCAGAATGGAAACAATTACTGACTGATTATCTTGACATTTTTAATGATAAACTGAGATCAGTATGCCAATAGGTTGATGAAACAATTACTGCACATACAACTGCACTCAGAAACATATCAGTGTCTTCAATTCCTTAAGTCAAGGAAGAAGAGTGGTTTGGTTTGGTTTGGTTTGGTTTGGTTGGTCTTTATGACTTATCAACCATTGTAGATTGTTTAATGTCAAATCCTCTTATACATATATAAAATATATGATTTATAAACACATTTTGTTGATAACATTTTTAAAGCTCTTTTTTTGCACACAGATAAATGGTTTCAAGTATTGCTATTTAATATGAATAATTCCCTCAACTATAAATCTTTTGTTTGTACAAAGTTAAATGGTTTCAAGTATTGCTATGTAACAGTAACAATTTAACATCAATCATCTGTTTATGCACATTTTAATGGATATGATTTGTACATGAATAGTTTGTAGGTAATTTCATTTTTAAATGAGTTGGAACTAATTTGTTTATATACAAGTATTGCTCTTTTTTCTACACAGTTAAACGGTTTCAATTATTAATAATGCTACTAATTCTATTCAATACTGATCATTTGCTGGCAAATAGTGAAGTAGTACATCCATATAGTGCATCCATATACCAGTATTGACATGACCACTGCTTGGAAAAAACTGTTTTATTTTATTGGTCAGGTCTGACTTCTATATGACCAACAGCCTATCAGTAGCTGTCCATGCCTTTGCTAGTTGTATGTTGATATCATTCTGGGTTGATAAGATACTGCTTCTGAGGTAGGTGATTTTATCCACTAGTTTTAGAGAACTACCATTTAGTGTGGAGATGTTGCCTCTTTGATTAAAGCACATTCCGTCTTGTCTGTGTTGACATGGAGCCCTATGCCAGCAGCTGCTCGTTCCAGACTATGTAGGGTTTTGGCTTGGGTAGATGTATTTGCCAGAAGTGCTATGTTATCGGCGTAGTTCATGTCTGTAATTGTTTATGCTGGGTATCTTATGCTTCTTTCCTTTGCCAGCTTGAAACCATTATTTTTCATTATATCAATAGACGTTTTAAGCATGTAGTCTGGGCAGATGATAAATAGGTATGGGGTTAATGTGACTCCTTGCAGCACACCTGCTACAATGTCGAAGTAGTCTGTGTCTCCATCTGGGGAGTGGACTTTTACTTTCATGTTTTTATATAGCATCATTATGGCTGTGACGGTTTCTTTGGGCAGGCTGTAGGTGAGTAGTATTTGCTCTATCTTCCCTCTGTGTATGGAGTCAAAGGCCTTGGAGAAGTTGACAAATAATATTGTTACAACAAGGTTTTTTGCACGAACACCTTCTAGAATTCAACAGATAGTCAAAATTTGTGATGTCATGGGTGTTTGATTCAGGAGACAAATTTAAACAGCAGCAGCTGATCATGATATAAATCTAAAGGTGTTGCTGCAGAGATACTGCAAGAAAGAGATCAAGCTGAATAGAGAAAAAGCAATCAGCAATAAGATTCATAGGGCACTTTATAATACATGATGGTCTACTCACTGATCCTGTTAAAATTGATGCAATCACCAAGTTGCAACAACTTACAGTGATTTTGCAAAACAGTCAATTATTTTGCAAGGTTTATGCCATGATTATCCCCAGTTATAGAACCTATTTGACAGATATTTGTAAAGATGTTGACTTGATTTGGTCTCCTATACATGACACAGCATTTGCAGAAATGAAGCAACTTGTCACAGGAACACCAAAACTCACTACAATCCAGTATGATGCCAGTTCAGAAAGACTTGGTGATACTCTACTACAGTGAAGTAAGCCTTTAGCATATGAAAACAGAACTTTGTCAAATACAGAGCAGAGATATGCAGATTGAAAAGATCCTTCCAGTTGTGTTCTCACTGGAAAAATTTCACCTGTACCCATATGGCAGAAAAACAGAGATTCACACAGATCACAACTACAAGGAATATTAGTGCATACTCAGAAATATAGCATCAATGTTGAATATGTCAAAGGAATATACATGTACATTACTGATATGCTATCATGATCCTATCTGACAGATAAGGAGAACTACCAGACTGAATTTGAACATGTCATCATGGTTAGTTTTCTTCCAATCTGTGATGAAAGGCTGTCTCAGAAATACAGAGCAACAGATCAAAATGATATGTGCAATCAACCCCAGACACTTTACACCCATACTTCCAGAATGAGATACCATCCCAGAACAGCTTCATATTTAAAGGCAATAGAGTTCTCATCCTGCCCAGACTCAGAACACACTCACTGCTCATAGGTACTAATGGATATCTACAATGTGTGAGTGTGTTTTCTGGTCAGGCATGTCATCAGACATACAGGAATACAGTTCCATATATGTGATCTGCAACATGTTCACAAGAAAACAACCAAAAGAGACCCAAAGTTGTATGATCTACCAGATTGCCCATGGCACTGCTGGACTTCCAAAATATCCCTATCCAAGGAATGGAAAGTAGAAAATATCCTTTTAAATTGATTGATTCATGTAAGTATAAGGAATTTACATAATTATTTAATTGGTGAAGCCTTCTAGACTACTTATTCAGTAGAATATTTGTGATAATTTCAGCAAAGAACATTATATGATGCATAGAGTGTCACCATTGTTATTCTTACATTAACAACATGATGGGAAAGACAAAGCAACTTAGCATTGACTTGAGACAGAGAATTATCAACTTCCATGAGTTAGAAAATAGTTATAGCACTATTTCCCTAAATCTCTGACACATTCTCCTCTAAAGAAGTTTAAATAGTTTGGCATGACAGAATTTGCATGGGCATGGAAGAAAACCCAAATCATCACCAAGAACTACACAAAAACTGTCTTGCAATGTTAATATAAACCCAAGAGTTCTTTTGAAAGACATTGGATATGATGGCTATCAGCATAAGTACTCACACAATACGCGATTTAAATAGAAATGGGTTGTATGGAAACCAGTCACGATGAACACATCTCCACAAACCATGTCACATTATTGCTCAGTTTGATTTTGCCAAAATATTCTTGGACAAAGAAAATCACTTTTGGGAATGAGTACTACAGAGTGTTGTAAGAAAAATTGAGCTTTTTGGACATAATGATGTACAGATTTGGCGCAGGAAAGATGAAGTTTTCTTCTCAAAGAATACGGTGCTAACATGAAAACATGGAGGTGGCTCATTGATTTTTTGGTGTTGTTTTAGATAAAGGGGAACTGGATAATTAATAGCAATAAAAGAAATAATGAAATTTGGAGACTATATTAAAATTCTGAATGAAAATCTACAAATATCTGAGAAAAATCTTGATCAAAATCGATGATTTATTTTCCAGCAAAATAATGATCCCAAACATATGTCTAAATCAGCAACTGCATGGTTTCAGAAAAAGATTAGAGTTCTGCCATTGCCTTCAATGAATTCTGACATGAATTCTATTGAAAATCTAAGGCATAAATTGAAAGTTTGAATAAATCGTTGGTCACCAAAAAACCTTCAGGAATTAGAACATATAACTATTGAAGAATGGAAGGAAATCACAGACAATACTTGTTCAAATCTGATCAAAAACTTTAGAAAATGATTGCAGCAAGTTATAAAGATGAGAGACCAGGCCATTAACTATTAATATTGAGAAAATTGTTCAATTTTTTCATTTTTTTCATACTGTACAAATAATTTTTTCTTTTCCCCTTTTGTTTATTTTTCTTCTCATATTTAGTAAATTTAACCTACCCTTCTCAAAATGGACTTACAAATTTCTTTTTTTTTTTTTTTTGTACTTAATAATATATAAAAAGTCTGGCATCATACGAGTATTGACTTCTAAGAAATGGGTTAAAATATTCAATATTCATGTGTGTACAAATAATTCCATCATTGACTGTATGTCATCAAAGTGTCCTTTGAACATCATCCACAACTCTTATTTTTGCCAAGCCATTTTGTTAAATACAATAGCCGCAATACCTAAAAACATATAAAAAATGTTATTTAGAAAGAATATAAAACAAAATATAAAAATTTAAACAGGATTTTCAGATATATGATATATATACAGTATTTAAAAAATGATAAATGATATTTTATCCTGCTCAACAGTAAAAGAAAAAATAGTGTGAAAAAAATGTTTAAACTTGTGAGCTAATAGATATTTTCACACCTAAAATTTTTCTTAAACACTACAGGTTTTGATATAATCACAAAATTCTTTAATCAATTTTTATTTCATTTAATATCAAATGCTTATCCCAATAATGTTGCTAGCATTCAGTGTTATCATTAGCATAATTATTAATGAAAATAAAGATGAAAAAAGAAGATAGCAACATGACCAATACTCTTGTTCCTAACTTTTCTAACAACTTCTATATAATGGTTGTATTGTCATTTGCTTCCGCTGTCTATTATTATTACTGCAGTAAATGCTTGGTTGAAGATTTTGATTGCATCCTTCCTCCATCAATCTGTTTTGCTTGCTTTTGTTACTCTAAAAGTAGTCCTTTCCTCAACTGATTAGTACAGAATTCTATGTTCCCCTTTCCATAAAGTTGCTTATTCATACACATCAACCCTTAGTAATTATCTAAAGCTCATATTATCAAATTCAGTTTTCCTTTTTTTCTTTTAACCTGCTTTTTTAAAATAATAGTCACAATACCAGGTTTAAATACACAATTTACAAAGCTCAAGTTAAAATATAAAGTTAAATTATTCAAGAGGACTTTTTTTCATTCAATCATAAGTTAAAAGCCTGAATTAAAATATTTCAGGATTATATCACTTGATAGAAAGAGATTATATATAAGAAATACTATATTATAAAATCCTTTCAATTTTAATAATCATCTGTATATACAATTCACTTTGTGTGCATGTTACTTAATGGACAAATTTTAATTAAACTTGGCATGTGAACTCTTCATCTCAAATAATGTTTTAAGGGCCTCTGTTAGGAGGGCTCTGATGTTCCTTTCTCCAGAAGAAGCCTGGAACATTAATCTTAGAATTTATCAGGAAAGTCTAATTTATCCAGAAAATAAATGGAATTGCCATCCGCAGGAGCACCCCTCCACTCATGAGAGAACTGTGATATTTTGGATGAAAATTAAGACAGGACTCATTTGTAGGGAAAGCAAAGAAAATTAACTTTTGTTTGACAAAATGTGCTTTAGTATGTTTTTATCCTGGGCAATGGTAGGTTCTAGTTTACAAATATTTTTCTAATCAGATTCATATATAATTACAAAAATTAAGATTAATAAATGCTGCTAAATTTGCCTTATTGTATGAAATATAAATATCTTTAAAGATGAATATTTAATCTAAAGAATATATTTCTTCATAACCTTAGTAAATATCAATAAGATAATCCTTTAAATAAGTTCACTTATTTTTACCAAACCCTCCCCTCACTAAAAAAATTCCTAACCTTGATTAGATTAGTATTGATTATTAATGATAATAAGATGTCAATTGTGAACAAACTAAGAAATGATTTTCAGTAAAAGTAAGAGATGAATATAAATATGGATTAATTTTAGACTATATTATATTTGGGTGGGACAAAAATTTTGCAATATTTTGGTAATGTGCAAATTTGTGACACATATATCACATGACCGAAACAATTCAAACCCTGGAAAGTACCTACTTTGGTTGATAATATTGTAGTAGTTGGTGCTTTGACATTTTGTGCACTGTTTCACTCAATGTGCAATTTGAAATTTGCACAGATGAATATGCAATGTAGTCTAATTTTCGAACTTATATTTTATGAGTTTGAACTGGGCCATAATGTTGCAGAAACAACCAAAAGTATTTGTTGTATGAACGGCGAAGGTGTTGTTAATCACAGTACAGTAACTAAATGGTTCAGGTAGGCCTAAAAATGTGGATTATAAGGCTGTGTTCCAAGTCATAGAGGCAAATCCGGTGAATAGCACTAAGAGAGTATTGGGTGAGCTCAGTTATCTCACAGTCCACTCTGGTTCATCACTTTCACTACTTCAGTAAAAGCATCTGGAGCTGCTGAATTGTGCTTCATGTTATCAAAACATTGCAAAACTTTTGACTCACCCTAGTAATATGAAAACCTACCGGTAAACAAACCCAAAAATAAAATGTTTAATCATTTGAAATGTAGAGCAAGAGATAATAGACAATAAAACTAGCAGTTTTTGCAAGTATAAGCAACAAATGACAAGATTATTTGATAAATAATACAATATTATTCATAACATTTTCAGTATTTTTCAAAATCAGGAATTAACCAATAATGCAGAAAAATACATTTTATGTTTTTGAAAAAAGAAGGATATTTACTTAAAAAAGAAAAAATTATAAAACAGTAAACTTGCTACTTTTGTTTTTCATTAAAAATTACAATTAAATTTCAAGATTTGACTGAGAGTAAAAGTTTATCAATAGAAAAATAAAAATAATTTTCAACTCATGTGAAATGAAGAAAGTTATGAACCACAATTATTTTACAATGACAAAAGGTATGCTTTTATAATAATGGTACTATATGTAAATATAGATATGACAGACAATACAAATGGAAAACCTCTAGGTTGGAAGAACTATTTACAAACTAAAATACAATGTAATATCATCAAATGAAAAAAATATCCTACATAACTTTATCATATTTGCTTATGTCTATATCTGAACTAAACATTTAGAATGTATTCATAAAATTTATTCTGCACAAACTGACTAGTGTGTGTTTGATAAGAAAAATTTGCTCAAAAGTATATTATTTTTATAAATAAGCACTAAATATTTCTTAGCTCTAAACTCTAAGATTGTTGATTTTTAAAATAATAAAAGCATATATTTATTCTTCTATTTATAAATGATTCATTCTCAATAAACATTTCTTTGTAAATTATCTTTAAATTTTAGAAAAAACATCTTTAATGAGTACATAAAAAATAGAAATCTCTAAAAGAAAATTATATATTTGCCTTAGACTAGTTGTAGTCCAACTGTGAACTACAACTATCCTAAACGTATTTGAAATCTTTGAAATATGCTATGGGCTAATATATATCAACATGTATTTATATATTAATGATGTAAAGAAATGATGGGCTACATAAGTCAAATATGTTTTAGTGTCCCATTAATAATTTTAAGAACCACTGGTCTGGACAGTACAGACAGCAGAAGAACACAATGGATTGAGCTGAAATTGAGTGTATAAATTATGAAAATATTGGAATTAGACTAAATTGTTATGGAAGAGAATTATTCAAACATATCTGAAAAATATTTACAAGTAATGATAATATTGGAATAACATCTTGCACTTCATGTGAACATAATCTAAACAAAGTAATTAACAAGCTAATTTTAATAAATTGCTTAAGGTTACTGTTGTATAGTGGCTCGTACCACGTGACTTCCGGTATTGCGGAAGTACAAAAGATGCCATATCTCTTAAGCATGGAGAAGCAGAAGCAGAAGTAGAAAGAGAAGCAAGAGACAGCTCTGAAAGGAAGCCGGTCAGTGGTAAGACCAACTTCGGACTTAACACCAAGAGCGCGAGACTTCTAATACTAGTCGGACAGTACCACTTAAGTTGATAAATAACTAACTCTATTTCACTGTGTATCTTTTCCTTACCATGATACAACAGTTACCAAGAGCAATCTTCCATGAGTATTGAAACTGCAGAAAATAGAAAGCATAAATGCCTTCCAAATCCAGAACTTTATAAACAGACATGCAAATAGGTAAAGTTGATATATTCAAAATGATACCAAAGCTACACACACCATTATATATATATAATGAGCAAATACACTTACACCATAAATCTGATATTTCACTTGAATCAACAGAATTTCCACAATACAAGCTGATAATCCTCAACTTAAAAACTATGTGAACCTACCATATTACAACATCCTACTTATTATTATTTATGCAAGCAATTCAATTCAATAAAGAATCTATTTCCACTAATGGATACTCCAATACTTTATGAACAAACTAAATGCTGTAGAAATGACTATTTCAACTATGTATAGAATAAATTCTTTATCATAAATTTCACTACTTCTTGAATTTCTTCTTTTTTTTTTTTTTTTGCTGATGAATAAAAGCAGTGAATCTTTTGAATATTATAATTCACAATATGTATACTTGCCTTTCCCTGGCCTTCTTTTCTTAATAACCAAAACCCAGTGAAGCATAATGTCTATAAAAACAATATAAAAGTAACCTATCACACATACTTGTCACTAGTGTATAAACAAAAATAGACAAGTTTGCTCTTGATGAGTAATATACTTTATACATTTTCTCTTTATGACAAACACAAAGTAATATACTGTATAAAACCAATATCTTCAACACCTTTATTTTAAAATTAGATAATCAGTTAGGTTCCTGTGGTAGCAGCAATTCATGATGATATTGATGCTTCTATTAAGGAAGGAGTGAAGTAATTAGCATTTCATAGTTATTTCGGTTATATAAAGTATTTAATCAAAAAGTGATGTTTCACATAAACCTGGCCCCACAAAATTATTATTTAGTTGTCAAATGGCCAGGAAATTGCTTTATTCTCAAAGAGTATTTTAAGTGTATTGCCTTAATAGAAATCTTGCTATCGTGTGCTATTTTTGCTGGGTTATAGTTAGAAACAAACATAATGAAAATTTTAGTCATATTGGTAATTACTTCCCCCCAAAAAAATCAGCATACTTTTCTTTTTTGGCTACATTCAACTTCAAATAATTCAGAATACTAACTTATTTTTAATGCTAAAGTATTATATATAAATATATATATATTACTGATAAGGAAAAGAACAAATTTTCTCTTCAGCAAACCTGTTGAATAGTTGAGTTGGGTAGTTTATCAGTCAGCATTCAGTTGCATAACAAACTGAGTTTGATTTGAAGTGCAATCAGATATTTGTCGAGTGCCCCTATGTACATGCAAGTATGGCACATGGCCTTGTTTATTGTTGGAACCAGGTACAGGAGTATAGCCCACACATGCCTAACGGTTCCAAAAATACTTTGAGCCCCATTGGCATTTCCCTAAGACAATAAATATATTGCATTTCTAGGCGATAAATATAGCCTCTCCAGGGAAAGTGAGAGTTTAGAGGACAGGTGCCTGAGGCTCAAGGAATGCTGGTCTAAGTGCACGTGACATGAATGTTGGTTTCCCAGAATCCATGTCAGAAGGCCTCAACCGACTGCAGATCTGAAGTGTGATCTGCCTGAACTCTGAAGAGGAAGAGTTATTCATGGACATTGGGGCATTGTGTTCATGTAGGCAAGTACATTCCTTGGATGGTGATTGGTTGCTGGCCTAGGAGTGGACATATTAATGTATATATACTGGCTTATTTAGAAGTAGTGCCAGATCTCTATTGTTACAGTCAGGCCCACTGGGCTGAGACACGCAGATCAGGTCATGTGTGTCTCATCTTCGGTGGCAGACGGTTGAAGCTGTCTGACATAGATGGCGAGGTTTAAGGCTGGCACCTGAGGTGCCCCTTTTTAGGGGAATGTTGATGGGATTCAAGGCAATTTTAGAATTAGTGGGTTACAGCCCTGTGTCTGACTTCCACAATAAAAAAAGGCCACGTGCCATACTCGTGTGTATGTGGGGTGCTTGCTAAATACCAGATTTGTATTGAGTTACAGTCTGTTTTATTTTTGTCTGCCAACTGGATGCTAGTTGGAATCCCTAGAGGCAGTAAGTGTTATTATTATTGTTGTTTTTGTTATTCTACACAATAGAGTGGTGACTTCTATATCTCCCCTCACCCTCCCCAGCATATGGGCAGCGTTGTATGAGGGGTGTCCCATTCTTTGAGGCCTAGCTTGTTAACAACCTGGACAAAGCTTAAGGAATTTTCGAAGACCAAAGGCGTGTTGATGCATACATGCTCTTTTTAGGGTGTTCAATTGCTGCATGTGTACCATTACTGGAAGATGTGTCTTTTTTGTGTTACTTTTCTTTTTTGGCTACATTCAACTTCAAATAATTCAGAATACTAACTTATTTTCAATGCAAAAGTATCATATATATATTACTGATATTGGAAAAGAACAGATTTTCTCTTAGGCAAACCAATGATCTCTGAAAAGCAGTAGAATTGACCACTTGTTTTAGATGACTCAAATGTTCTATAGCCAAGTGCTAAGCAACAAGTGTCAAAAGAGGATGTCAATTGGAGAAATTCATTCAATACAATTAGCTTTAGCATGGAGATACAGAATGTTCAATCTCAGTTTTTGTGTTGCTTTTTCCTATACTTCATTTATCATACAAAAGTATACAATTCAATATGTCTGCTTTTCTGAATTTTTTGCTTAAATAGATCTACTTCAATTAATCAGTGTTTTACAAATTAGAATATGAAATTGATATTATAATTTCTAGCTAAATAATCTAAATAAATCATAGTTGTATCTGTAAATGGAAAATTCTTTTTACTGTCTAAATTTCTGAGATGAGAAGTTATTGTTATTTTCATTATTTACATGTCTCAGGCTATTATCCCAATTTTGTTTGCCTTTTACTGTATATTCCTACAAATTCAAAACACGTTCTTTTTCTTTAAAATCATCAGTTTTATAAAGTAAAAGGTAAGTCTTACTTATGCTATTTACTTCTCTGAATGGCTATATTTAAAGGAAAACTAAAAAATTTCTCAAAGACAGCATAAAATTTGTTTAAATGCAGTTTATATACTTTATCTCAAAGTAAGAGAATATATTTTTATTGTTGCGATATACAAATAGACTAATTCAAATTAACTAGACCAGTGAGTAAAGAGATTGGTTACTGATCATGATCACTGGTTAAGTTCAAGTCAGTAAGTGGTTTTAAATGATCCATTCACCTTTATACTGCAATCAGTCCATTTATGTACTTGTAAAATGAATGTCTACATGTTCACTGTTATTCCAAAAAAGCATGTGTGATTAACACATTTTACTTGATGTACTGTATATACAGGTAAGTCATTCTGCTGCATATATCCAAAGAACATTGATCTAAAAGTAAACAATCTCATAACGCTATACTTAATATAACTAACTTGTTCCTCTTGTCTTGTTAGCAAAAATAAATAGTTCTTTAATGCTCATCACTATTGATCATTTAAATATTTAACGTTTAACAGTATCAAGTGTGTTCATTATACAAAAAAAACTAAATAAAGAAATCATTTGTTTATACCCAATGAAATTTAGTTTTTCTATATAGTAGGCTACTGCCACCAAATTAAAATCCAAATATGAAAGAGCTAGTGAGTGAATGTCCTTATTGACCTGAAACAAAGAGTAGTTCCAGTTTTATAGGCTTGTAGCCGAAAGAACTTTGTATTTTTGTTTGGCGTGTACATTAATTTGACAGTTATGGTCGTCGCATATTTTCACACAATTAGGATGACTCATCCTATTTAGCCCGGACCATTTTCGCGGGCAACATAAAAATGGTGAAAGCCCGCCAAACTACCTCTTCCTCAGCCACTTTCGAGCAGGAAGGACATACTTTCTGTCCGCTCCCTTCATAGCAGCAGAATCACAACACCATGAGGAAAGCCGTCTAATTTATGGATCTTTTGAGTTTACCCTCTTAGACCAAGGGTTCCCAGTTGAATATGAATTAGATGCATGTAATCCGCCACTTATAGGAACACTTTTATGTCGCCTCTAACTTTTGCTATGTCTACAGCAATGTGTAATTCTTCTCAGACATCCAGCTACTTCATTCCTGGGCAACCTTTTCTGGAGACCTTCATGCCTCTCTCCTACAGCAACCAGGACCACACATTTATGGGTGACTACATCATTCCTGTCCTTAAACAGCAAACAAGACTTTTGCTACGTCTACAGCAAAACGTATCTCACTCAGACAACCAGCCACTTCAATTCTGCTTATCTATATTGGAGACCTTTATTCCTCACTCCAAAATCTACAGGACTACCAACTACTGGCAGCACACCAAATGCCTGCTCAACCCTTTTATACCTGTTTTCCTTCTCACTACAGTGACCAGCACAAAAGGCTTCCTTTCAACTCAAGTTTTATTAAACTTCTAAAATTGAAAACCTTAGGGCATTTTTGTTATTCTCCTTTATTTCCCACAATATAGCAAGGAGGTAACGTAAAAATTTTCCTTGCTAAAGGAAATTTTGAGTTCCAGTAAACTTCAATCATCATTTCAAAGACCCAAAATTATACTGAAATTAGGACTTTAGTATTTATCTAAAAGCAATAAAAAATGTATATTATATCAATATAATAGATATAGTATTACAGATTTTATCTCATGTATTTTCAAAAATTATCTTACCTAAAATACAAAGTTAGAGAGAGCATGTTTTACTAATTTACTGCCATGAATGTAAACATTTCAGCTGCAAGTATTCAAACTAAATTTGAATGGTTTCAGATATGTATTCAAGAATGAGGAAGAAAGTATAATTATGGTATTCTGATAAAAAAAATAGAGATCAAATCTAATTTTGGAAAGTAAAAAAAAATGGATAAAAAAATGTTGGTATATCTTCCAGAGGTTATTATTATTTGGAAAAACTCTAGTCTAATAATGGTACCCAAAAATATATCTTGAAATCCATATTATATTGAAAATGAAAAAACAAACAAATTCATTAATAGATCAATATTTCTTAATCCTACAACAGTGCAAATCAATCTATTCATCATTAGTAATCTCCCTTTATTTATAACAAAGAAATTATTGATTTCTAAAATGTATAACAGAACTAACTACAATTTCTCAAGTGTAGATTGAAAATATTTCTTTTAAAGCGATGGTAATACTCTGTTGATTTTCCAGTAAATATTTTCTTTTAGAAATTATACATGATGCAAATTCAGTGAAAGCAGTTATTGGTTTGTTTTTACTTAGTTTAATTGTGTGCATACTTGAAACTTTAATCATGAAAGATTATGGTGTTATTGAAAACACTTAACCATTATAAAAGTTTTCCAAAAATGAATATTAGATGATTTAAAAAAAAACAAATTGTGTTGAAGAAAATGTAAAACTTAATACCTGAACATCTAAAACAGAATGATCCTAAATTTTAAGAACTATTTTTTGTAATTTTTCAAAAAAATTCTAAATTTCCAAAATGATTTAATTGTAATTAAAAATAACAAAACACTTTATTCTTCTGAATAAATGTTTTATATGATCAACAAACTTTTTAAACAGTTAAACATGATAAGTGGTTTATGATGAATATAATAAATGAAAAAGCAAGGAAAGGAAAAAAATCCCCATTTTAAAAATGTGATATTTTTAATAGGTAAACAAAATTATTCGCAAAAACAATCAAAAAAGCAAAAACAAAGATTCTACTCAACCATATTCAATTCATACTGAATAAAACTTAAACATTTAAGGAAAATATAAGTAAAACAACTGAATATTGAGAAATATGTATTTTCATACACCATATGATCATCAGCTCATCCAGTTGATACCTCTTATTTACCTCTCAACTAAGCAGAAATATGTGTTCTTGCCAGCATTTCAACAGAATAATCAAAATTGAAAGGACAGAGAAGTAACTTCTCATAAAGCAATAAAAATATCAATTTACATAACATGAAGATGAGTTATTTAGTTTGAAAAAAATAATGAAGGTATAGTTAACAATATATATAGGCAACTTGAAAATATTACAGCTTAATAAAAGTAACATTTTTAGTGACTCAGACTGAAAGATTTGGAATAGTTTATTCATTGGAAGAAAATGTTGATTGAAAAAGTAAGAATAGAGGTATAAGGGAAAAAATTTTAGGTATTTATCTTTCATTTATAAACATGAAGCATTGCTTAATTAGAAAAAAATTCATGATTTCAGAGAGGACTACATCTCTGACCTGCCAACAAGTTTAGCTATTTGCCACTCAGTGACAAAAGAGATTATTACTCCATGTCTGCTAAATAATACAGTTAATGGCCACTAGAGTGTCTGGCCAAAGTAGAACATAAAAAAGTGTTCACAAAGTCAAATCCTTTTTCTGCCTTTACAATTAAAGTGCACACATGTGCATGATCCTGTCCACTGTGTCACATAGCAGACATTAGAATTTCTTAAATATGTCTTCATTCAAAACTCCTGTTCTCTCTTATACATCATATATAAAGGACTGTACCACATATACAAAAGACTATCAACAATATTTGGATATTTCTCTACATAACCTCAATGTACTCCTTTAGTATTTCTTGTCATTTTTGTATCCATACTTCTAAGTTTGCTCATGCAATAAAATGTTCTTGTTAATTTGTTGTGAATTATTCTTGCATTGTTCTGCACAAGTGTTGTGGAGTTAAACCTGTATCTTCTGTTGTATTCAAATTTGTAATTCCAATGTGTATATATATAGTTAATAAATGAAGATCAATGAAACCGGATTTGGACGGACACCGTTTATCGAATACAACCTTACTGTTGTTCTGTGTTTGATTTATTACCACCAAGAAAACTACTTCTTATTTTCTTGTTTAACAAAATACACATTATAACAAATTGGTGACAAGGATATTCCCTAAAAGTGAATGGACCTTTAACAAATGGATGATTTAGAAATGAGTGTTAAAACCTGGTTTTAAATTTAAAAAAAAAAAGAATGATGGGTATGACTTGAATTTCTTTTTTCATGTCATCAAAGTAAAGCTAGTAAAAAAAAAGTTTTGGTTTCTTTTGACAGAAGTAAGTCAATGTAAAGAAATATTTTGTGTGACTTTTGAAAACATTATTATGCGCTTGTTTAGAAAAAAAAACAAAAAAAATAACTTTTGTGATTGTGACTCTAGTTCGAAACTGTGTCACAAATTTACAAAGAACCGTGTGTTTTTATAATAGGAAAAAAATTGTAACTTGGGTTTGAAACTGTGTTGCAAATTTATTAACAAGTGTGTATTGTTCTAAAAAGTTTGGAAATTTATTTTTTTAAATAGTATTTATTCAAAATTTTGATAGTTTTCATGATTTGGTGGTCAAAGGAAATTGTGTTCTCTGTTGTTTTAAAAGTGATTTGTGTAACTGTGTCAAAAAATTGCCTATTTAAAAAAAAAAAAACTAAAATTTTTTTTTTTTTTTGGACCAAGTGTGTAAAAGAAATTATATATTATGGAAGAACTTATACAGGCAGTTAAAGTTCTAGCAGAAGCACAAGTTCAACAACAGAGGACTCAATAATGCTTGCAAGAAGAATTGACTGCAATTAGAAAAGAACAATCAAAAATATTAAAAAATAAAGGAAATTATAATTTTTTTTATAACAGAAGGAATTGTAAATTCAATTTCTGAGTTCAAGTAGCCCAGAAGAAGGAATAATGTTTCAAGCATTTTATCAAAGATTCGAGACCATTTTATCAAAACAATGTGTTTCTTGGTCGGATGAACAGAAAGTTTGTTGCTTCAAAAATTTAAATGTAAACCAACAATGTGAAAAGTTTAATTTGAAGGATTTATCCATTGACATGTTCAAATGTTTGGTTTTTGTTCAGGGATTGACTGCCAGCCATGATAAAAACATTTGTTTGCGAATTTTAAATAAAATGGAACAGGGCCCTAATATAACTTTGCAGAAAATCATGGAGGAATGTCAATGCATGTTAAATATTAAACATGACAATTTTGCAATGGAAGAGAAATATATTTCATGTGTGCATGGAGTCCAACCTAAATTGAAATCTGCAAAAGATGATGTAAAACCATCTCTGTGCTTTGGATGCAGTAGGCTTCATTAAAAATAAACCCTGTTATTTCAAAAATAAAAAGCGTTTTGCGCATGGTTTTTTGGGCAAAAGTACACACTGTCGAAGGAAAATAAAAATAATAAAAATTCAGGAAAAAACAGAACTTTCAAAAATAAAAATATTCAGTGTCCAGTGGAAAATAAAAATAAAAGGTTTAATGACAGAGTAAAATTGATATTGTCAAGAAAAGAGATTGAGAGGGGCAGAAACGGAAATATGTAAATGTAAAAATAAATGGTGTAAACATAAAATTACACCTTGACACAGGTAGAAATATATCTATTATCTATGTTTTAATGTGGAAACAGTTTTTTTTCAACAGAGGGCTTCCTATCTGAGTGGTTCGAGGAGTATCAGTGTTGCATATTGGCCCTCGGCCGAGCTGTCAAATAAGAGATGCACCTGTGTAAATAACAGGTGCATCTGGTCAAAGATATCAGGGTATAACCTTGACTGTGGATGGGTTGAATTGGGTGCAGATGTGACACCCACAAGAAGCAGGTGGGCGTCAAATAATTATATAACCCAGTGCCACAGACAGGTTAAGTTATTTGGAGTCAGTTAGTTGGAGATAAGATGCTGTAGTGAGGGCTATGGGCCCTCCTGACCCCCGATTGAGTAGCCCAGTAGAACGAGAAAGAAGTGCTGCTAAAGACAGAGAAATTTGGGGTCAATATGTTGCAGTCTGTTCAATCTCCAACTAACCTCTCACACATAACCCTTTCGTAAACCTTACGCAACCATTTCGAATAAAGTGTGAGAGGTATATTTTTCTAAAGAAGTGTGTTCGTTCGTCATTATTGTTAATTTTGTTTCCGCATGTATATGTGTATAGTTGTATATGTATTACGGCTATGCAACATCAGCAAAGAAATTAAACTTTAAAGGAGAGTTTATGTGCTATATTTCTTTTATTGGAAAAACATTAAAATCAAAAGTGTACGTGTTACAAAATACGTCAAATTTATTTGGTAGTGATTGGATTGTATTATTTGACTTGTGGCAGCTGCCAATAAATTCCTACTATAACAGAGTAGATGTTTCTTCAAAAGTAAAAATAAAGAAACAGAAAAACTGGTTGAAGATCGGAAGAACAGTTTTCCTCATATATTTTCAGAAGGTCTCGGAAAGTGTGTGAAAACCAAAGTAAATTTGAACTGAATGAAAATGTGAAACCTGTGTTTAAGCCCAATAGGAAAGTACCTTTTTGTGGCATAAGAGCCAGTCAACAAAGAATTGGAAAGATTATAAAAGCTAGGTGTCATCTTAACCCACAGTTTTTATAAAAAAAAAATTTTTAGAATCGAGTTTGTGCTGATTTTTCTACTGAGGTAAATGATTGTTTAAAAGATCATTCTTACCCTCTACCATCACAAGAAGATATATTTGCCAAACTGAATGGAGGTAAGGTTTTCTCAGAAATCAATTTATCAGATGCCTACCTCCAAATGGAAGTTGATGATGAGTGCTCAAAAGTCCTGACCATAAACACACATAAGGGTTTGTACAAGCTAAATAAATTTACCTTTGGATTAAAAGTCACTCCAAGCCTTTTTTAACTGATCATGGATACCATGTTGGCAGGTTTGGATTTCACCATTGCGTATATGGATGACATTTTAATTAAAAGTGAAAATAACAATGAACATAGTGACCACATAATAGAAGTGTTCAGAAGGATTGATGATTACAGTTTTAATCTCAGTTCTGAAAAGTATGAATTTCTCATGTCTCAAATTAAATATCTAGGACAGATAATTAATGCAAAGGACCAAACACCTGACCCAGAAAGGGCAGAAGCCATTAAAAGCATGCCGGTACCAAATAATGTGACAAAGCTGCAAGCAATCTTGAGTTTAGCTCACTATTATGGCATATATATTCCTAATATACAAAATCTCAGAGCTCCTTTAAATAACTTGTTAAAAAAAGGAGTAAAATGGGATTGGACAAAGGATTGTGAAAGAGATTTCCAAAAAATCTTTTTTTCAAAGTTCAGATTTATTTTTAGCTCATTTCAACCTGAAACAAGAAATTGTAGTTGTACCGGACACAAATGATTACAGAATTGGTGCAATAATTTTGCATAAGTTTGAAAATGGTATGATGAAGTCAGTAGCTCATGCATCAAGAACTCTCCTGCTGGCTGAAAAGAACTATAGCCAAATTGAGAAAGAAGGGCATGCGATAATTTTTGCAGTAAAAATATTTCATAGATTTGTGCATGGAAAGAAATTTGTTTTGCAAATGGATCATCGTCCATTATAGTCAATTTTGGGATCCCAAAAAGGTATCCCTACACATACAGCTAACAGGTTGCAATGTTGGGGAACCATTTTTTTAAAACTATAACTATGAAATGGAATTTTTGTCATCCAAAAAAGTTAGGACATGTAGACAGTCTTTAAAGACTAATACCAAAATTTTCAGTACCATTGGAGGATATGGTGATAGCTGCTCTCAAGCCAGAAAAAGAAGTAAAAGATATGTTGTGCAATACAGTAAAGGAACTGCTGGTGACTTTAGATGAAATAAGAGGAAAAGCTGAAAATGATGCTTTCATTATAAAGATGAAAATTCAAGAGAAGATAAAAGGAAAGAAATAAAAACACAAAAAGTATATCAGCCTTTTCAATACGTGACAATCTCTTACTATATGCAAATCAGGTAGTAATGCTTCTGGTACTTCAAAAGAAAATTTTGAAGGAGTTTCATCTTGAGCATCCAGGAATTTTGTGGATGAAGAGCTTGATGCGAAGTTATACTTTTTAGCCTGGAATGGGTGAAAATATTGAAAGGGTAGTGAAAACCTGTAGAGGTTGTGCAATGGCAGTGAAGGCACCACCAATAAGATACAAACCATCGCCCCCAAATGGACATTCCCTGGTCCAGAATACATATAGACTATGCTGGACCTCTAAATAGATTTTATTATCTGGTAGTGGTGAACAGTTACATGAAATGGCCTGAAATTTTTAAGTGTTGGAGATCCACTGCAACTACCACAATCCATGCGTTAAAAAGAAATTTTTATAAATCATTGTCAGTTGAACCTGTTACTACCCCTCCATACCATCCAAGGTCAAATGAACAAGCCGAGAGGTTTGTAGATATTCTTAAAAGGGCATTAAAGAAAAATAATGGCCTAGATACAGAAGAAAGTAGCATTTAACAGTTCTTGAGTGTATATAGAATTACACACAATCCAAACACAATTTCGGGTAAATCCCCTGCTGAATTAATGTTTTCCCAGAAAATTCGATCTGTGTTTAACTGACTTTTGCCAGTTCAGAAAAAGAAAAAAACTTACTCAAATAACAAAAATTTTAAAAACTCAACATATATTCCAAAGTATTTCAGACCTGAAGACAAGGTATTTTTTAAAAATGTATTGTGGTGCAAAGGAATTCTGGGAAGAGTGTGTGAAAAGTACAAGAATCAGAGGGATGATGTATATGTTAAAGGGTAAGAAATATGAGCACCAAAGACATAAAAATCAGTTGAGACCCAGATCCACTGAGAATGTCACTGAAGAACAAGGAGTTCCAATGGAGGTACTTTACGATGTGTTCGATATACCCACTCCACCAATTCCCATCATTGAAAGATGAACCAGCAAAAGGAAAAGGAAGTGAGTGGAACTTTTTAGTTTAGATCCTAAAAGGAAAAGATATTAGCTAATTTCCATGGGAAATTTAGCTCAGAAGGAAGTGTTGTGAAGGTAAACCTGTATCTCCCATTGTATTAAAATTTGTTATTCCAATGTGTGTATATATAGTTAATAAATTAAGATTAGTGAAACCAGATTTGGACGAACACCGTTATCGAATACAACCTGACTGATGTTCTGTGTTTGATTTATTACCACCAAGAAAACTAATTATTTTCTTGTTTAATGAAATACACATTATAACAACAAGGAAATATCAAACAATAATATATTTCCTCTGCTATACATGTCCAAATTATTTCCATTCACTCATTAAATGTTAGCAGTGAATTATGGTACTTGGATACAACAAACATGCCAAGACAACATTCATTCATCAGAACAGTAGTCTCTGCTACATATTCAATAAATTAATCCAATTTTATCATTTAATATCTTTAAAAGAGCAATCTTAGGACTAAATAAATCTCTGAAAATGTGGATAGCTAAAAATATAGAGAACATTCTGAGTAAAACAGCTTATTTACTGCCTTAAAAAGTGAGTAGTTATGAGATAACTTTCAAAGAAGACCCTATTTTCAGAATAGAGAATTGTATCACACAATACTTAATAACCAGAAAAAGCAGTTTAATATTGTTACATTATAATCTAATGTATGCTCCCTGCCAACTTCTTGTAAGGGTAGAGTCCTACAAAATACCTTTTCACACCACTTTCTCTCACTATTTAAATGAAAGCTGGTCCTTAGTAACCACTTTCTCTCTCTATTCTTGTATATGAGCACCTTAATGTAAGATGGTGGCAGCAAAAAAAAACAAAACAACTCACGACTCTGAAGACAAATATTTACAGGGGAACTGTAGAAGAAAATGAACTATGCTGTCAGCAACTGTTGGTATTAAGAGTGACTACTATACCACAGCGCAGAACTAAAAAAAATGTCAGAGAACTACCTATCAAATACATTACTGCTTAGTGTGCTAGGTACCAAAACAAACCCTCGAGAAAAATGGAAAATATGGGAATAATTGTAAACAAATAAAAGAATCATCATTAAACTAGAATAACAAAACAGTATCAAATGGAGCTATTTCTCCATGCAATAGGCCCAGATGCATTAACTATCTATAATGGATTTCAGTTTACCACAAGAGAAAGGAAGACCTGAACTTAGTTATAGTCAAATTTAACATTTCATTATACAGAAAAGTGAAACCTATGATTATTACATTTTTAACAAAAAGGCGACTCATTTGATTCTTATGTGACAGCACTTTGCAACCGAGCTAAGTTTTGTTACTTATGAGTGTTTTAGCCACTAACATTTATACTTCCAGAATGAATTGTTGCCTCAGAACAACTTCACATTTAAAGTTAATAGAGTTCTCATTTGACCTAGCCTCAGGAGTGGCATCAAACATAAAATACACTTATTGCTCATAGGTATTGATGTATACCTGTGACGTGCCAGAGAGTATGTTTTCTGGTCAGGCATGTCATCGGACATATAGGTATACATTTCCATATATGAGACCAGTAGCAAGTTCACAAGAGAACAACCAAAAGAGATTCTATAGTTATACAATCTACCAAACTGCCAATGGTCAAAAATTGGTATTGATTTATTTGAGTTAAACAACTTTGAGAGTCTTCTTAAACTTGTGAGGAAATAGACTGACTTGAGAACACTACCATTTAGACCAGTTATCCACAAATTGAAATACAAGATATAGAATTCCATGTCAGGTAATTTCTGATGCCAGCTTCATTTATCATTCAGGCACTTTTTAGAATGGTGGGACTTTGAACAGTACAAGTCCTGGGAATCAGTAAACAAATGACCAGATAAATCTGTAGTTAATCATGCAAAACATTTATGCAAAAGAACAAAAACACTTCCACAAAACCATTTCTTGCCCCCACTCAAAGAATGGTAAACAGCTAAATTCACTCACTGCTATCCATGAGCAGCAATCTGCAAAAGCCAAAGCTGTAAGGTAATGATGTGTGGATAAAGGTGCCATGGATGAATGATAATACATTGTTGTAACACCTAACAGAGTCTACTGACACAACAGACATCATCTGTGATGGTGGAGTATGCACCAAAATGTTGACTGCTACCTTCTTAAGATGACACTCTGGTTCCACTGCCAGTAGCTATCCTGTTCAGGAGCAGTAGCTCAACAGAACCCAACAAATTTCAATCACTGGGTAGAACTCTAACCCACACTGGAAAAGAGATTATACAACCATCAAACTTGAGGGACTATGTAAAATGACACTACAGTCATGCTAATAAGTACAATGAAATTCATCAATAAAAAGGTGATGTAACATTATATTTCAATACTCTTTACCTATTTCTTGTAAGGGCACAATCCTGAATGATACCTCCTCACCCCACTTCTTGTCAATAGCCAAATAAAAGCCAGACTTCTGTGATCATTTCCTCTTCTGTATTTGTCAGATGTTTGAGCAACATAATGTAACAACTATTGCTAATGATACAAGGTAAACCAAATTAGAAACCTAATGCAGTAGTATCATGTTTTAATCCTTTAAAGAATCATAAGAAACGTGGAATAAAAAATGAAGAGATTTTATAAATTTGCAGCATGTGACTTGGTGTATATTGTCAGAAACAAAGGAAAGAACAGATGACCAAACAATGTGGGATTCTATTCAATCTCTTTTAAAACTTGTACTAAGTGCTTATTTTAAATGTTCCATCTAATACTATTTTTCCCCAAAATATTCCTTTTAAAATATCACTGTTCAGTTATTTGAGGCTATAAGTAGGTTTTGTTTTAGTTTTGTTGAGAAATAAAAAAGAGAAATTAGAAATTATTTCAACTATAATTTTTAAGTTGATAATCATTTGAAAATGTTGTATTCATAAAATAGAATTGGATTGATTATCCTCTGTTTTAAGCATTCAATAACAAAATATGGTTAGGTAATAGTAAATATGAATTCTAATTTACTTGTACAAGTTTCATTTCAAGAGACTTTTTAGTCCAGATTCATATATGCACATAAACCAACAGACCCATGTACAATAGATATTTATTCAAGTTAGGACTTTATAAGATTTCATATATCATAATAAAAGTGTGACTTTTTCCAATATTTTAATCTATGACTTTTACTTATACTAAAGCAAACATTTTCTAAAATTAAATGAAAACCTGTCATGATTCAAACATGCAGCCAGGAGATAAACAAAAACGTAATCTCTGTTACCATAATGCTCTGCTAGATTAAATTAATTTTCTATCAGGTCATAATAAAGTGCTGCCATTATTACAGGAGTATCTCCTACTGATTCCAAAGCTTTTGCTTCTACTCCATCATTGAACCTTTTTCTCACAATTGATAAATCATGATATTATACCAACTGTTCATTAATCATTTTTTTCATATCACAGTAAGAGTTTTGTTTTTGTTTTATTTTTTAATTAGTTGAATTAGTCACTTACATTTCTTTTTTTTTTTTCCAAAAATTATTTTTTTACTCATTTAAAACAATGAACACTAAACTTAACATTTTCTTTGAACTTTTATTACACTTTAACAATCATCTTATAGAAATACAGATATATCAGTAATAATGTAAACAGTCATTAACTACACATATAGATTTTTTTCTTATGGTTCTGTACTTTAGCAAATATGTTCTCTTCAGTTTAACTGAAATAATAACATAAGTAAAAGTAACAATGTATTAATGAGCTCCTACTTAAATTAGTAATTACAAGAAATGTACAAGCATAAATATTTATCATACAATATGGAACAACAAAACACTAGAGCACTATAACATAATTTTATGCCTTATTTAGGCAGATTTCTCTTTTGGATCAAAGAATAACAACTCTTGTTGAGCTATCGGTACTGACTAGTTAACTTGAACATAAACATCAACTAAGTTTTCTAAGTGTGGTTAAAATTTAAAACATCAATACCAACTGGATGAAATTTTGACTGTGTAGCTAAAAAAATATATCATTCCAAACATCTCAACACAAAAAATTGATGAAGCTGATCAACAGTTCATTATCATGTATAGAATACAATGCTCCAAAACTGTTTTTGCATCTTAATCTTAGAATAAAAGATTTCAAATTTTACTCTTATTAGAAGGATAAAGTTAATAAGCCTCAATTATATTATAGCACAAACTGAATAAAATATTCTATTTCCATATCAATAATTTCAATATAAAGTAGAATTAAATCAACTTGAGAATCAGTTTTAATGAATATATCAAAGTAAAATTTTTTTAGAAATCACATTAAAATGATCTGATCTCACAGGTAAATACAAATATCTAAAATATAAGAGATGTATTTTTTCTATATATCACAAATAACACACAAATGATGAACATGGAAATTAAAATAAATATTAAGTCCACTTCATAAGCTTCTCCATACTAATTTTTTTGCTTTCTAATACCATTTATTCTTGATTATATGAAAATTCAAATAATAAAAAGAGCATCAAGGAATAAGAAATACGAACTTGAAAAATAAACAAAAATTATAAGAGAAAATATTTGTAATAAGCAGAAAGATCAGATACATGATTATTTTGATTGTATTAAACATTTTCATAAAATGAATTATGAAATTTTAAAAGCTTATTATAAATTTTACTAATTTTTTTTAATTCACAAAGCCCCATTTGGATGATTTGAGATTTTTTAAACATTAATAATGCCTGCAAAAGAAACAGAGGATAGCAGAGAGAACTATTGGAAATATTAAAATGTTATAGAGATATCATTAACAAAAATATAAAACTTCTAAAGAGTGACGAAGTAAAACATTTATCATTTTATATTTAAAAATCAGTTTTCATGTATGCTGATTATCAAAATACTTTTGAAAAATATATATATATATCAATATTCACTCCCAAACAATGAAATTACCTCAGTCTACGAATCCTGAACATCTTTTATTTAAAAAAATACAATCTATTAAAAAAATATTTTATTGCTTTTTGTAACAGCAGGTTAAGATTTCAATGTTAGGGTTATTTTTGGTCTTGTATAATTAAACCATCATTGTCAAATTTTTATTAAAATAATAATCTTTAAAGATGATAAAAATAAAAACTGATGTGGAAAATCCACTACAGTTTTTTGAAATACATTTGAAGGAAAACTAACTTATATGAAAATGGCAACCTCTTTCTAGTCATGTTAAGATTTAAGTTTATTATTTAGAAGCTGACTATAAAAGCATCAGAATTTTTCTTTTTTTAATTTGAAAATGTATTTTATATTTTTCCATTTAATATAGACTAAAATGGTTATGAATATCTAAGAAAAACTGTTGGATTGCTAACCTAAGATAGATTAAATTAATCAAGTTTTCATTTTCAAAGAGTAATGAATCAGGGAATTGTCAATGAATATTCAGTAATAAATCAAATTTAGCAAACTCAAAGAAGCATACAAATACAAATAAGTTCATAGCTTAATGTGAACATAAGTTTGACAATTTGTTATATAGAAAAGAAGGGCAGAATTGAAAGAAAAATTTAAGGAATGCTAAGTAAAAAATAAAATGAAAAGGTAGTATTAAAAATGACAATGCAGTGAGTCAGCTGACCTTCCCATCCCAGATAGAGACAGTAAGGGACAATCTATGAGTGTGAATGAATGTGAGATTGATAGAGTAGAAATTAACAGGTAATAATATTAAATTTTAGAATATTCATTCAACTAGTAAATACTTTAAATTCAAATAAAGAAGTCGAACAGACTTTTTAAAGTTTTCAGTTTTAAAGACGCATTTAATTTCTGGGTAGATTTTTACAGCAAGTGCCAATACAACTTCTTTACAAAGATCAGTCAATCATTTTTATCATTCAATAAATATTTGATTAATTTGATGTATAGGCATAGATTAACTTTTGACAATGATCTAGTTGATGTCTTGACTAACACTTTGACAGAAAGACAATAGGTTAAAGTAGAATATTTTCAAATATTTTTTGTTGAGATCAATATAATATATAATTTACTCTGTATGCATAGTTATGTAAAATGATTTTAAAAAAAATCTATTTAACATTATTATTGTATTGTTAAGAACATCAATTCAGTATATGAAGCAAAAAGAAAAGACAATAACATTTTTATTTTTGACATTAAGTTTATTGAATAAAATATTAACTATTTTGATCCACAATCTTTAGCAATTTTTTCAGACTTCATAATTCCAACCTCCAAGAACCTTATTGTTATTCTCAGAAAAAAGAAAATGCCTTTTGCAGACTTCAAGGGATTTTTTTTTCATTTAAGGAATTCTGTAAAGACCAGAAGAAATAATATTCCAAAGGTACAATGTCTGCTGAATATAATGGATGAGTGAAAACTTCCCAGCCAAACTGCAACAATTTTTGCTAGGTCACCAAAGAAATATCTGGCTTAGCATTATCCTGATGGAATATTGTGCTCTTTGTTTTAACTAATTATGGAAGATTTTTGACAATTACGGTCTTCAGTTGGTCTAATTGGAAGCAGTATTTATTGTAATCAATTGTTTGGTTCACCAAAAGTAGCTTAGAGTAGAAAATTCCCTTCTGATTCAACTTGGATGATAGCTGTTCTTTTCACAATATCACAATTTGTTAGAAATATCTAAAGACAGTCTAGTAGGGTTTTTTTTCTTAAAGTATGTGGAATTCACATATCAAAGCCATTAATATAATCAAAGTGATTCAAATGATTTTCAACACTAGATTTGAATATTTTTAGTATTTTAGCGGTCTCCTACATTATATGAAATTGATTGATTTTATTACTATCAATATTAATCAGTTTATCTGACAACGGAGCATCATACAGTAAGAAATTCATCGTGCAAACTTGCACAAACCACTTTTGACATATTTGATCTTTCTATGAACTGCAAAAAAGTAGTTAGGCATTGTTTTTATAACTTTCTAATGACGAAGGCAGTACATTCTTCTTTTGTTTAATGGTGTAGTTTTGGGGTGGATGATCTGCCTGAGTGTTGAACCCGGGATTGAACCAGGGACCTTTAGATTTCAGTCTAAAGTTCTTGCGGGTCTCTTGCTACACCACTTCCCTCTTTGCGTTCCTCCTTCACTTTCCTCCTTCACTTTCCTCCTTCTCTTCCTCACTCTCCTTTTCTCTCTCTCTCTCACTGTGCTTCTCCTTGCGTTCCTCTTCCACCTTTTTACCTGTTTCTCCTTTTCTCTGCTTCTGCTTCTGCTTCAGCTTCTCGCCGAGAAACTGACGAAAAAAAAAACAAGTTGTCACCGGAGGAATTGGTCGGTTTTTATTCACGCCACTCTACCCATAATCCATTTCCTCAGCCTATAAAAATTCCACTCGGGGGCCCCCTCTCTTTTTTCCTTTAGAATGGGCTGAAGGTGGATTATTGAAATGGCGGTGAGTATTTTTCTTTCCTTTCACATACAGACCGACTCACCATAATGGCGGTGTTTCTTCCTTCGGATCAGATTACTGCCCTGCACAACAGTTAGTTTCACTTTCATGTCCACAAATGGCATATCAACCTTCATGGGTTATTTAATGCCAAAGCCATCCTTGTAGAACAACAATAATGATATTTAGGGGGATAAGAGGATTCATACTTTTCCCAAAGGTATTAGTTCAAAAGAGAATGTGATAGTATAACTGAAATTCAAACTCACTTAAAGGCCACAGTCCAACACATTAGTTATTATACCATGGGGAGCCTATCCAAAAACCATACAAACTCTTTGGCCAACCCAATAAATCATAAAGGTACCTTCAATGAACCTTAGAAATGTTAACTATTCATTCAAAGGAAACATCTGTCTTATACACTAAATATGAATGTAGCAAAACAGTAATACAAGGAGCACACAATAAGTTTCCAGACTTTTTCGTATGGGCACTTTTATTGATAGTAAACACATGAAACTCTAGTTCCCTTTGAAGTAATCTCTTTCAGCTGCAATGCACTTGTTACCATTCCAACAACTTCTGGAAGGCTCTATGGAAGTCCTCTTGAGTGAGCGTGTCAATGACCTTCGTCCCAGCCTCTATCATCTCCTCAATTGTGGAGGTGCCCGTGGTGTAGTCATTATCATCGTAGGAAATGGACACGGCGACACGAGTTCATATCTTGGACCTGACTGATTGCATTTCGCATAGCACTAATACCCTTGGGGAAGGTATGAATCCAATTATTCTCCCTCCAGCTATGGGTAAATAGTAGGACAGACTAGGTTCTTCAGCCTTGGTTAGGCAACTAGTCTAGGAGAAGGAAAACTCTGAATTGAAACCTGTAAAACTCCGCTTAAAAATTGACCTTGTGTCATATCCTGCCCTAGCGGAGGGGTTGGTAAATAGTATCATCTCCTCAATTGTCTCATAACGACAGCCTCTAAGTTTTTCCTTGAGCTTAGGGAATAACTAAAAGTCACAGAGAGCAAGGTCTGGACAATAGGGAGGGTGAGGAACTGTCTTGATGCCCATCTTGGTCAAATAGTCTGTGACAAGGATGAAGTTGTGGACTGGTGCATTGTGCTGGTAGAAAGGCCATTGACCTGATTTGAAGAGTGCTGGCCTCTTCCGACAGAATCTCTTCCTGAACACCTTTAAAACCTCAACCGGACTGTCTGTCCAGTGGGAACCCAGTGCATGTAGATCATGCCAGTGCTGTCAAAAAAAGGGATCATCAAAAGTTTGTGGGTGGATTTACTCTGTCTGGCCTTCTTGGGTCTAGGAGAGCCAGCATGCTTCCACTGGGAACTCTGTCTCTTGGTCTCTGGGTCATAGTAGTAGATCCAGCTTTCATCGCAGGTCACCAGAGCATCGAGAACAGCGGGATCTGAATTGATCAGCTCGACCATCTTCCTGCTGTCATGACGTCTTTTTTTCTGATCTTCTCTGAGCACCCTTGGGAAAACTTCGCACAAATCTTCCGCATCTTCAGTTCCTTGTGTGTACAGTTCCCACACTAACATCTTCAGTTCCTCGTGTGTACAGTTCCCACACTAACATCAAACTGTGCACTTATTGTCTCTATAGACACACGACAGTCCTTATCCATGAAATTCTTTATTTTGCCAATCAACTCTGGTGTTCTGACTTCCTTACTCCTCCCACACCTTTCATCATCCCTCACAGACTCCCTGCCTTCCTTGAATCTCTTAGACCACTCAAAAACTAATGCTCGATTCATGCAAGATGCTCCAAAAGCAGTCTGAAGCATTCCATATGTTTCTGTGGCTTTTTTTCCAAGTTTAAAACAGAATTTTATTGCATATCATTCTTCTAAAGTGTTCTCATGTCCAGATTGCATTTTTGAAATTCACCAGCTGTGACAATCAAGCTTTAGTAGCGTGTATTCCAATTCCTGCTGTAGCTGTTGATTTGAACGTGAAATCATAAAAATTGGTCAGTAATCTCATAAGATATATAGCAATAACATACTGAATTTTCAAGAGTCTACGACAATTTTAAATGCCTGTACAAAAAAAAGTCTGGAAACTTTTTGAAGGCACCTTATACATCAATGCCCACTGCCAAGTTGAAGCCATCTTAAGTTATAAACTTTATTTACTTAAACATGATTCCAGAAATTCTATATAAAAGGATCCATTAGGTTTTTATAATGAAACTATTTGTATATAATGAATTTTCAAAAGTTATTTTATTGAAAACAATATTTTAATTCCACTTTATTGAGAGAAACCATGCAACCCTTCACATCATTTGAAAATTTAATTTTAGGTTTGTTAAATTTTAAATGAAAAATTCATAAACTTTCTAGCAAGCACTCAGATAAATATTTTGTATACCAAATAAATATGTCATTTGGAATAATTAGTCAGACAGCTTCCCAGTTTTATTCATTGAAATCAATATGAGCTAGATTAAGAAAAAACATTTGTGTGTGCATATATATGAATATTCATGCAAGTTTTGTTAAAGACGATAGAACACTGTTAATTTATTATTTCTAGTTTTATTTTTTCAAGACTCTTTATTATTTTTCTAGTGTCGGGATCTAGATGGTAAAGGAATTGTCCCATATCTTTTGACCATACTCTTGATTGTCATCAGGGGTAGTGTAGTTTTGAGTTGACTGTTGAGTTTTTACTGGTTTAATAATCTGTAGCGTTTTGTTTCAAAGTTGTCAGTTGGAATGCTTTCAGCATTTTGTTTTAAAATGTTTGATTGGAAAAAGGTTCACTAACAGAGTTAGTGATTTTTAGTGATTAAAAATCTTTAATATGTTGGTGCTTGTGTTAAATGTTATTTTACTTATGTTTATTTGTTTTTTATTTTTTATACATATTGCTTCTAGGATTTGTAATTGTTTTTTTTATTATTCTTTTTATATATAATTATTGTATTATCTGTGAGAATTTTCCTTATATCAGAAGATGCAAGTTGGTTAGTGCTATTGTTGTGTTTTATAATTAAATGTTGTTTTATGGTACTAGTTTCAGAAAGGTGATAAGTAAGATGATGAGATAATGTTGTGGTTGTATAGCCAATGTAATAATTATTTTTGTTTTTCAGGAGGTACTCTCAAAATGGACATATAAATTTGTAAACTACATTGGGTTGGTTTAGGTGTATTTTAGTGGAGTTGGTGTTATTCTTAATGATATGGTTTGATGTTTTAAATTTAGTGTAGTAGATGATAAGTTTTATTTGTTTTTGTTTTTCAACATATTAAAGATTTTTGATAACTAAAAATCACTCACTCTGTTAGTAAACCTTTTTCCAACCAAACATTTTAAAACATAACACTGAAAACATTCCAACCGACAACTTCAAAACAAAATGCTACAAATTATTAAACCAGAAAAACTCAACAGTCAACTCAAAACTACACTACCGCTGATGACAACCAAGATTAAAGAGCCTAGTCTGTCCTACTATTTACCCATAGCTGGAGAAAAAATAGTTGGATGCATATCTTTCCCAAGGCTATTACCTCTATGTGAAATGTAATGTAATGTAAAGGATTTGATTTGGGTCACCATGTCTATTTTCTATGACAATACCTACTATACCACGTATATATATAATTCTTACAGTGTTCATAATGATGAGTTGCATTTTTAAAAAAATACAACTTTTTATAGCAACAATGATGGTAATATATTTGTTATGATATAAATTTATTTATATTTTACACTTAATAGACAGTAAATTTTTATAACAATTCAATAAAACATGAATAGATGTATCAATCTCCATACAACAGAACTATAGTTATATATAGTTAATATCATCTGATAGACTTCATAAAAGTCTGTAGTTGTAAATTGATTTCCAAGATGAGATTTTACAATTTTTTACTTGCATCTTTTGTTAGATTATATTTATCCATTCAAAACCCACTAAGAAGGTTAATAAGGATTCTTGTTTTATCATTTACAATGCAATTTCTCATATGTGCAAGTTTAATCAACTATGACTTTGTGTTAATGGCTAGCTTTAACTTCATATATCACATAGAAATATTTTTTCAGGAAATATTAAATCAAAATAAACAACCTATCTTAAATAATAACATAATAAAAAATAATTGGGGAAGATAGCTTGATACTCAAAACACACTCTAATCTAAGTATACCTGAGACACCTACAGTAAATACGGTATAATACACGGGTTCAGAAAGTTAGTTTCGGGTAAGCAATCATCATCAATTCTAGTTGACATGCTTCAAATTGTAAGAATTTGTGAATAGGTTAACCTCATTGTGTAGCTGCATCATCTTCAACAGACAACAGCACTAATTCTAGCTGCTGAACAAATCTAGGAATAGAAATGACAACTGTCACAGACAAAAGATCACAAATGCATATAGAAAATACTGATGTAAGTTACACTGAATAAATAGCAATTGCAACTATATTGGACCATTTAATTAGTTGATACTCAGAACAAGAAATAATATAGATGTTATTCACCTCAATGTCAATGTACAAATGTACTGAACTTCAAAATAAATGAACACAATGTTAACAAACATAATGCAAACAATAATGCACTCTTATATAAAGTCACTGAATTTCTTTACAGGATGGTTGAAAAAAAAAGATAACTTCATACTGTTTTAGGCTTTTTTGTTCAATTAAGTAGGGTAGTAAAAAATACCAAATATAACATCAGTAACTTATTTCTATACACATTTGTTTTCTTTTAGGAGTCATTTATTACATTGCTTTGTGATACAAGAAAGTCTGAGGTTTGTATTTGTAAAATCTATATATTTTTGTATCAATTTATTCAATAACAAAGAAATGAATTCTTTAAAATCATATTTCTAATGTAACAATTTGACCAGAATTTAAACAAAGGTAGTTTTAAATATACAATTTTCTTTTGTATTTCATTAGTTCTGGGAGAAACACATTGAGTTTGTAATGAGCACTGCAAAGTTAAAGAAGCTTGCCAAGGAAATCAGAATGCATGAGCTAACATTAGTCAAAATTAACAGCTAAACATTAGTTAGATGTTTGGAGGATTTTTCCCCTCTGGGATCTCTAGTAGTTACAGACAATAAAAGATACTGAGATTCTGGTTCAAAAAGTCTATATTTGGTGTTGAATTAGTAGGAGTTACTGAAAAAGATTGAGGCTACCATTGCTTTTTGGATCTTAATGGAAACTTGCTTTAAAGAGAAAAGCTGAAGTGTATGAATTACACCTTCATCTCTACATCATTTTTGAAATCTCAGTAGTTCCTTTCCAATCTAATTATCTAGCATGACTGGTGGGATAGGTCTTCTTTAAGGCATCAGGAAGTCTGTTTATCCTTCTGAAGGTAGTCTGTGAATTTCAAGATTGGAGACCTGTTGAAATAAGATATGGCTATACTTCATAAACCAGATACTGATGCAAAAAATAATAGCAAGCTCTGGAAAGAGGATGCCAAAAAAAAAACTTTCCCAGGCTTGAGAAGTGTATATTTGGCTGAGGACAAAGCTTGCCAAAAAACCCTGACATAAATGTTCCTATTAGAGTAACTCTTTCTGATTAACCTTTCAGAAATGCAATCATCAAAGAAAGTACTCATTTAAGTGTTAGTGAAGGAGAGTCATCCAAGACTTGATCAAGTAGTTTGGTCTGGTGAAGTAGTAATATCACACTTTGTTGCTTTAAGAACGTGGGTTAGATTGCATCAACATTAAAGCATCCATTACCAGGTTGATGAGAGGAATGCACACAGTGTGTTTCACATCAAAACTGGTAGATTTGAGCTCTGTAGAGTAATTTGGAAGAAATCAATGAATACTCATTCTTTCACTGCAAAATCATTGTAGAAGCTTATTGAAGAATACATGGTTTACATCAGGGGTGGGCCAACTTTTTGGTGAAAGAGGTGCATCACTGGGTTATGAATTATCAAAGTGCCATATCTTTTGAAATCAAAAGAATTCAGTCTTGATTCAAGTGCAAGTGTTTATTTTTATTTTTTTAGAGGCTCCCATGGGCCACACAGAACCGTGCAGTGGGTCACAGTTTACCCACACCTGGCTTACATGTATCTGAAATATTTTTGTGCTATATGCTGCTTACATTTGCAGTCATGTAGTACTATTGTTAACAAGTCCAGACAATATGTTCTGTGTTTATTAGTCATTGGAAGAATCATGATTTGGTTGATGTATCAGAAGGAATTGCATGAAGGCATTTGATTTTTTTCACTTAAACTCTCAGTTTAAAGTTCACAGGCAAAAGAAAAAGATCGTCTTCAATGAAATTCAAACAATAAGTGAGATAAATATTGTATGTTTGTACTAAGTAGAACTTCCTTAAAATGGTATCTCAAAGTTAAAGGCAAGTAAGAATTTTGCAAACTAGAAATGTCTTGTTAGCCTAGCTCAAACTCACAAGTTGGATTGTGTTTGTTTTTGCTGAACTAAGCCAGGAAGTGAATGAACATTTTTTGTTTTTAGTATACTTTCTTCAATACAGTTACATGTTTTCTCACCCATTAAAAGACAAAAACAATGTTCTCAAGCAATTTGGTAGGCTGTTTTTCCACAGGGATACCCACACACAGCGTATTTAATTTTCTTCTAATACTTTAATTTTTTACAACCTTAATTGTTTTTCTGTTATATTAGCTTAGACTGAAAGGGACCCAATATCAGCAATTTGTAAATAATGTATATTTCATTAAGTGATTTTTCTATACCATTTAGCCAATCCTCCAGCTATATATATTGTATAGGTACTTGGTTAAGGTGAAGTCATGTGGAAAGCACTTCTTCCAACCAAATCACTAAAGTTAAGCAGCAATAACATTGCTCTAATAATTAGATGAGTGATCACTTAGATTACTTATAAGACTTGCTGTTCCTGACTCCGATATACCAGACTAAGCAAAAAAAAATAGTGACTGTGGATGTATGTCATGGGGAAAATAAAAAAGAATTAGGTTTTGTAATAAAGGGGAAAATATTGCTTGATTAGGCGAGTGAATGTAATTAGCTAAGTTAGAGTTAGAAAGAACAGAAGTAAGTACACCACAGGCCAGGTGCACACATATTTTAAGATTGTACCTTTCCAGAACTCTTAGAATGAATTGGCTAAAACGATGTTGCAACAAAAAAAGATATTCCAAACAAATTAAACTATAATGTATTAAAATTATAAGAGATATTTTGGTTTTTTATCAGGTTTTTCTTTTATGGTCACAAATCTTTTAAATCAAAAATATGCAGAAAAAAATAGATGAAAACTACATATCTATAAAAACACACAAAAAATTCCAACAATTTGTCTTCATTCAAAAGCTCAACATTATGTATATAGTAGTTTAGAGCACTTCAATATATTACAGTTCACTTTTAATAGATTGGTTTGGTGCATAATAATGATTGTTTGATATATATATACACATACATACATACATATATACACATACACATATACGCAAATATATACACATATATATATATATATACACACATATATATATATACATATACATGCATATACGAATATACACGTACAAAAAAGTATATATATACAAATAAATATATACATATCTATATATACATATCTATATATATACATATATATATACGTACATATATATGTATACACATACATATATACGTACATATATATGTATGCACATACATATACACATGTATATATATATACATATATATACACAAACACACACACACATATATATATATATACACATGTAAATATATATATATATATATTCATATATATACATAAATATATGTTTATTTACATGTATTTTTATACACATATTTTTATACGTACATATATATTTTTATATATATATATATATATATATATATATATATATATATATATATATATATATACATATATATAAATTTTTATATAATACAGAGTCAGGCAAAATGATCTGAGACATTTGTAGGTTTAATAAAAGACAAATAAAGTAAAGGAACAAAAAAGTGTTTTTATTTTTGAAAAATACATATTATGCCATTTTTTTTCATATAATACACATCTCGACGTGCTAAGGGGATTTTGAGATGTTCCCAGGTCATTTGGTCTCATTGTGTGGTGACATCGGTTGGCCCGCTGTTTACCTGATTTAAATCCGTGCGATTTTCTTCTCAGGGGATACCTCAAGTCAAAGGTGTACAGTAATCACCCTCAATCTATTGAACAACTTAAAGATGCAATTCATCAACAAGTTACTGCCATTCCACATGAAATGACTCACTGAGTTATAGACAACTTTCGTGAACGCCTTCGACAGTGTGTAGACAATAACAGATTCCATTTAACTGATTTAATTTTCAAAGACTAATGAAACAGAACGGCATTATATGTACTTTTCGAAAATAAAAACACTTTTTTGTTTCTTT